>SJYC01028029.1:0-31960 GCA_006408675.1 Madoqua kirkii | reverse complement strand
AGAGCTTCCACATCTTTGGCTGCATAGAATATAATCAAACTGATTTCGGTGTTGACCATCTGGTGATGTCCATGTGTAGAGTTTTCTCTTGTGTTGTGTTAGTCAATCTAATCACACTAGGACCACAGCCTTGTCTAACTTGTTTGAGTTTAGTTTGCTCTTTTTTCCAGAATCTTAAGGTAGAAGGTCATGTTATTGATTTGAGATCTTCTTTTTTAATGTAGGCATTTATAGTCATAAGTTTCCCTTTAAGTACTGCTTTAGCTACATCCCATAAGTTTTGGTATGCTGCATTTTCACTTTCATTCTTTTCATAGTATATTCTGTCTTTGTGATTTCTTCTTTGACTCATTGCTTATTTGAAACGGTGTTATTTCCCATATATTTGTGTATCTCCTCCAAATTCCTTGTTTTTTATTTCTAATCCCACTCCGTTATGACCAAAGAATACATTTTATATTATTTCCATATTTTTTAATTTATTAAGACTTGGTTTATGGCATAGCATGTGGTCTATTCTGGAATATGTTCCATATGCCCTTGAGAGGGGTATATGTTCAGCTGTTGTTGGGTGGGCTGTCTGATAACTGTAAGGTCTAGTTTGTTTATAACATTGTTCAAACCTTCCATTCCTTGTTGCTCTTCTGCCTAGAGCTCTTCTACTCTTCTTTCCATATATTATTGAAACTAGGATATTGAGGTCTTCAACTATTATTGTTGTATTGACTATTTCTCCTTTAATTCTGTCAGTTTTTGCTTCATGTATTTTGGGGCTCTGTTATCAGAGGGATGTTTATCTATCTCTACCTATATATAGATATTTTCCTGATGGATTTACTCTTTCATCATTATAGAATGCCCTAATTTACCTCAAGGAAAGTTCTTATTTTAAAATAGGCACTCCAGCTTTGTTATGGTTGCTGTCTGCATGATATACTTTTCACACCATTTTACTTTCAATTTATTTTGTCTTTGAATCTAAAGTGTCTCCTATAAACAGCATACAGTTGTTTTTACATATCAGTGTATATGTCAACACTGATATTTAAATATCAATGCTTTTTAAATATCACTGTTTAAATACCACTGCTTTTTAGATATCAGTGTATATGTCAACACTGTGGAAAAAACATATAAAGCGTTCATATTATTATAAATAAGAATCCTGACCTCACAGACCCCCTGAAAGAGGTCCACAGTCCATTCTTTGAGAATCTCTGCAACAGTAAGCATTTGTTTAACCTATGCATCAGTGAATTACCTGGGTGTAGGAAAAAACTGGAAAAAGCTGATTTGCTGGGGAACAGGATTCTGGATACATTTTTCCCTTATAAATGTTGGTGTTGCCATTATGAATGCTTAGTAAGTAATTCTAAGGGTAAGAAGCACACATTTCTTCATAATCGACTTTCAGGAAGTTTGGTTTCATATACTGCTTCAACCAAATTCCTGTTAATAATTCCAGCTTCAGCTTATCCTATTACAATGCACTAGCCTTGGTGGCCTTAAGTCAGCTTCCTCCTTCGGTTTCAAGCCAGCCAGTCTCTTCCTTTCTTGCTGGAGCAGACAGGAACATCCCTCCTTTGGACAAAAATACATGCCTCTGGCTCATGCTCTTGGGGCCTCTCCATGGCAGGGATCTCCTCTTGACATTTGCTGGTGAGGGATTCGGACTGCTGCCAGCACTTTTGAGCTAAATCAGCATCTTCCTCTGATCCGGACTCTGATACCACACGAGACATTCAGGCTGCGTGAAAGCAACCCAGCAACTGTCCTCATGCAGCCGAGAGTTGAACAGATGCCCTAAGACAAGTCCCCAAATGATGATGACTACAGGCAGAATATGATACAGGCCATCAGAGAAGTACTAACAGACCAGTACTAGTAGGTCACTTAGTAATTAATTATTAACTAATTGACAACAGGATTAATGGAGGAAGAAATTATACAAGCAGAGGGCTCTTGAAAGCCTTTTCTCCCTTTCAGGGAGAAAACGATCATTGAGGAAGATGAAAAAAAAAGTGAAGAAAAGAGAAGTAGGAGGAGAAGAGACAGGGGAGGAGGAGGAACTTGCAGACAAGAGGCAGGGAAAGTGAGTCCATGGGTATAGAAGGGGGTGTGGTAAGCATATCACCATGATAGTAAAGCCTTTTAGTTTTTTCAAACAGTGGTCTTCTCCATAGTGGTCTCCTTTTTCTCCTAATTGTGAGGCCACACACTTATTCCAAGGTAGCTGCCATTGCCCAAACATTTGAGAACCTGGCATCTCCCTAGGAATATGGTGAATGGTGGAAAATACAAAAAAAGAGCCAATGAATTGTTATCAGAATCCTGGGTTCAAGTCCTCTCAGTACTACTCAGGAGCTGGGAGACTCAGGGCAACTGCTGATCCTGAATTGCCGAGTTGGACATGTGTAGAAGTGGGTGATGAGACCCGGCCCAGAGCTGCTTTGAGGACTGCATGAGAAAATTAAGACAGTTCAGTTCAGTTGCTCAGTCGTGTCTGACTCTTTGGGACCCTGTGGACTCAGCATGCCAGGCCTCCCTATCCATCACCAACTCCTGGAGCTTGCTCAAACTCATGTCCATCGAGTTGGTGTTTCCATCCAACCATCTCAATCCTCTGTCATCCCCTTCTCCTCTTGCCTTTAATCTTTCCCAGCACCAGGGTCTCTTCCAATAAGTCAGTTTCAATGAAGACAGAGAGCTGTGCAAGTCTGACTGGACAGGGTTTGGTCTTTGAGGCAACAAAGAGCCACTCAGGACCCGGAGCCTGGCACCGGCAAGCACTCAAACCAAGGTAAAGTGGAGGTGGCTAAATAATAAACAAGATACAATGAGTTCATTTCTTTGACAGGCATGGTATCATGGGTTGGAAAGCAGCCTCCTACATTTTTTTGAGCAAAATGAAGCATCACTGGAACAAACACAGAATCTCCAAAATAACTGCTTTTTTTGTAAGATGAGAAATCTTATCTTATATTTTTAAAAGAACTATAATACTATTTTGTACCTACAAACTAAACACAATTCCTAGTATCACCAAATATCCAGAAAGGGTTCTAATTTTCAGTTATCCTCATATATAGTTGTACATCATGATTCAGAAGAAATCTACATATTGGAATTGATTTTTTCTTCTTTTGGTCTCTTAAGCCATAGGTTTCTCCTCATCATTTCAATTTATTTGAATTGATATCCTTTCTTTTCCTTTCCTTTTTCTTCTGAATTGATATCTTTTCTTAAAGATTTTTCTCACAGCCTGGATTTGCTCAGTGTGATGTCCTTCTGTCTTGCAACTTTCCTGTTTTAAGTGAACAGCTGGGTTTAGAACAATGCTCAGCAAACTGTAACCTGTGGGCCAAATACAGCCTGGGGTCTGTTTTTGTAAATAAAGTTTAACTGGAAACAGCCATACTCATTTGCTCACACGCTGTGTGTTTCTATGCTTCATTAGCAGACTCTTGTAATTATGACTGAGATTATCCACAAAGCCCAAAGTATTGCTTTTTTGCCTTGGCCCTTTACAGAAAAGGTTTGTTGACTCCAGTTTGGATGCTTGATGGGATTAACTCTTTTATTTTGCAAGACAGTGTCACAAGCAGTGTTTGCAGAAGTACATAATGACTTGCTGTCTCTTTCTGTCATGTTAGCAGCTGTTATTGCTATGGCACAGACCCATTTTTAAATCATTAGGGGCTGTCAAACAGCCCCTAGATTGATTAGAATGCTTGATTAGAATGTGACTGGCTAGAATGCTTACCTGGAGAAAGCTCCCTCACCTACTCTGTCATTAGCCAGAGCTAAAGAAGAAAAGAGAATGAAAATCTTGATTCTTCCCTTTTATTTACTAGCCTCCAAAACAGGGAGTAGGCTCCCTGACATCTTCACATGGTGATCAATTACAATTATTGTTTCAGTTTCATTATGACTTTTGATATTTCACTTATTTGATAACTTTTCACCCATTGTGGTTGCTGTCCTTGCTGATGGTCATCTCCAGCCAGTGGGAGCCTCTTCAAACTGGCCTGAATCCTTTGGAAATAAACCCAGTCATTTTTGTTGGCTTCCCTGCTACCTAGAATGAACAACTTATATACACTTGGTCATATTTAACTTGTGGGGAGGTCCTGGTTTTGTGTTTAAGTCGGATGACTTTATGGTCACACTATATCCTGGAGCCCTGGGTGTTGTCAATCTCATCTAACTTGCTGCCTCTCAGGTGGACTAAGGTACACACTTGGTTCTAAATTCCATGCATCAAATATAGGTAAGTCTCCCACATTCCTCTCACTGTCTCTCCCAGAGGGAACCTTCAAAGCCCCCAAGTGTAACAGTAGTCATAGTGGGACCTCCACCTGTGCTCTGCCCCTCAAAAGCGAGCACAGAGCATCCTGAGCTGGACCTGCTCACCTGCTCCTGCTCCAGACACACTTGAGGCCATTTCCTTTCTGCTCCCTGCTAGCTCTCCACCTCAAGGGATCACAACTGGGGCCTCAGTGACCCATGAGGTGTTAGAACTTAAAGGCACATACCACTGGCTTCTTTCTATTGAGGGGGAGGAGGAAAGGAAGGGAGTAGGAAGGTGGGCCTGTCACACACAGCTCTCCAATGTCTGCAGCAGGCTTTGACACTTGGTCTCTCTTCCAATCTGTGCAGTCACTTTGTAAGGAAAGGGTCTTTATGACTTTATGGTTCATCTGGTTTTACAGATAAGGAGAGTAAAGGCCTGAGAACATATGTGACTTGCCCAAAGTCACATAATTAATAAATGGCAGAGCCAGAACCTAAATTTAAGTTTTCTGCATTTAAATCCAATGCTTTTGGCATGCCTCACCCCAGCCACCACTGCCATCTTCAAAGAAAGACTGAAGTCAGCAAGTCAGCTCACCATCACCCAGATAATTCTTTCCAACCATGATGAGAAAGGCTCAGAAAAGCAGAGAGTGTGTAAGCACGGGGAATAAGGTGAGCTGCCCAGGGCTGTGGATATAGCAGTCAAGTTCAAGAAAGGCTTCCATGGAGGGAGGAGATCTAAGCTGAGACCCAAAGAACAAAGTAGAGTTGACCAGATGAGGAGAGGGGAGGAAAGTCCTCTTAGAGCTTAGCATGAAAAAGGCCCAGATTTGTGGGGAATTAAAGTTGCCCATGGGCTCCTGGTGCTCAGATGGTGAAGAATCCACCTGCAGTGAGGGAGACCTGGGTTTGATACCTGGGTTGGGAAGATCCTCTGGATGAGGGCATGGCAACCCATGCCAGTATTCTTGCCTGGAGAATCCTCATGAACAGAGGAACCAGCAGACTATGGTCCATGGGGTTGAAAAAGAGTTGGACATGACTGAGCAACTAAGCAAAGCACAGCACAAAGGTGCCCACAGAAGCTTCACCACCCTTCCCACAGGGAGGTGGAATAGTCTCCTCCTCTGGAATCTAGGTTGACCCTGTGACTTGTTTTGATCCACAAACACAGCAGAGGTGATGCAAGGCCTGGAGAGATATGCAGGTTCTGCTCTAGCAAGCTTGCAATACTCCCCGTGGGACCCAGCTACCATACTGTGACAATCCCAGGGGATCATGTGGTGAGGTGAGCCCCTTATGATGGTTAATTTTATGGGTCAACTTGACCAGGCCACAGAGTGCCCAGATTTTTGCTCACTTTTCTAGGTGTTCCTGTGAGACTGTTTTTAGATGAGATTAACATTTGAATCAGTAGGCTGAGAAAAGCAGACTGCCCTCCCTCCCTAAGGTGGGTGGGCCTCATCCAATCAGTTGAAGGCCTGAAGAACACTAAAAGATTGACCTCCTCAGAGTAAGAGAGATTCTTTCCCTGACTGTCTTCGAGATGGGAAAGTGGTTTTTCTTCTGCCTTCAGACTCAAACAAAAACATCAGATCTTCCTGGGTCTCAAGCTTACTGGCTTTTGGACTGAGTCTACATTACATCCTACTGGTTCTGTTTCTTTAGAGACTCTCTCTAACACAGCCTTTAATGGAAAAGCCTGAGTTGAGCTCCCAGGTGTCAGCCTTGTGTGTGAGCCATCTCAGTCATTCTAGCCCAGTGGCACCTTCAGGTGACCAGAGCCAACACCACACGGGGTGGATGAACCACCCAGCTAAGCCCAGTCAACCCAGTGAGACAGAAAATGGGTGCTCCTGTCCTAAGTCCCTCAGTATGGGGTGATTTGTTATGCAGCAACAGATAACAAAATCAGGGCAGAGTTCTGGTGTGCTGGCATAAAGAAGACCAGTGTAAATGAGCAGAGAGCACACAGGGGTGGACAGAGCAGCAGAAGAAAGGAGTGAGGAGGTAAGCAGTGCCAGATCATGCACGATCCTGTAGGCATGGAAGTTTCAGTTAAGAGTCTGAATGTTTTATTCACCTTCATTTTCATCTGTCTGTTCCACCTCATCTTTTTGTCTTTAGCCCCAGGTTTACTGCCAAAGTGCTATTTGGAATTAAGCACCGTGAGGGTCACAATACACAAGTATGAACTATTCTTCATCACTTCTGCAGGTATGAATTTTTCACATCCAAGAGTCCAAGTAACTCATGTGTATAGTGGTCATGTATGGATGCGAGAGTTGGACTGTGAAGAAAGCTGAGCACCAAAGAACTGATGCTTTTGAACTGTGCTTTTGGAGAAGATTCTTGAGAGTCCCTTGGACTGCAAGGAGATCCAACCAGTCCATTCTAAAGGAGATCAGTCCTGGGTGTCCTTTGGAAGGATTGATGCTAAAGCTGAAACTCCAGTACTTTGGCCACCTCATGCGAAGAGTTGACTCATTGGAAAAGACTCTGATGCTGGGATGGATTGGGGGCCGGAGGAAAAGGGGATGACAGAGTATGAGATGGCTGGATGGCATCATCGACTCGATGGACATGAGTTTGAGTGAACTCCAGGAGATGGTGATGGACAGGGAGGTCTGGTGTGCTGCGATTCATGGGGTCACAAACAGTTGAACACGACTAAGGAACTTATCTGATCTGATAAAACTGTAAATTCCTTTCTCAAAAACTGAAAGATTTTAATCTACCATTTCCATGGATGCAGAAAAACTGAAGCTTTCCAATTCAAAGAATTCAAATCATTTCTGATCTCAAACTCGTCCCTTCCAGATAAATGCTCTGTTAATTTGGGATCTTCCCTTTCCTTCTCCCTGAAGGCTGTGCCAAGTTCCTAACTTCCAGCCCTAGAGGGAGGGGGTTGAGTCCTGGGCCCTCCTCTGTTTCTGTTAGGAATGCTCATCTCCTGAGTCTTAGAAACTGGACTCCACTCTCCTGGAAACATAACCATTCCTTCTTATCTAAACCCTAAGCTCCTTCAGTCCACCTGCCCACTTGCCCTCCCATGGCCCCCTTGGAGCCCTGGAAGTCTTATCTTTCTACATACAGTGTTCAAGTATGGAGGATTCCATAAAATGGCCTCTTTTCTGTCAGCTCAGCCACCTTCCTCAGCCACTCATGACCCCATCACTCACATACTGCTGGATGATGAAGCTTCTCTACAAGCCCTGCAAGCTTCTCAATCATGGATGGTGAAGCCAGACAGGGGGTCTTTATGCTCTGCTATATCCTCAATCTGTCTGGAATTGTGGGTGAGGGGTGTCTTCAGGTTTTATGTCATCCCAGCCCCATCCTGGGGTTTGCTTTTCAAAACGGATACGAGGAACTTAAAATATCTAAATCTTGATCACATTCCCTCTGGTACTTCCTTTCAGGCCAGCAAATCAAACTCTCATTTCCCTTAATAGACTCTGAAGATTTGTAGTATAATACTGTTCTGAAACTCCTTCCAGTTCTTCACACTTAAAAACCAAGCTTTTAGAATGCAATAATAAGCCTCTCCTCAGAAATTTGATTCTTAACACTGAAACTCATGGTTTTCAAGACTGTCCTTTCTGCTATAGATTTTTAAGAATTTGACTCTACTTTCTCTGTTTCATATTCACAGGGAAGTGTATATTCAAAGCCCTTGTTGCTGCTTGAATGGTATTAGAAAGAATAGGCATTAAAGGAGTCCACTAAAATAGTTTAGCAACATCATCTGATTATAATTTTCTTCAGTATTTGATGCAAGCACCAGAAGGGATATAGAGATTACATAATAGAGCCTATCTTACTGCTCCCATTTCTACCCACTAACTTTGAAGATGAATAAAAACCCAAGGCAGTCAAGTCTCGGTTTGTATCCTCCATCTCACAATGTGCATTAAAAGATATCAGTACAAACTCTTCTCAGATCATTTCACCTCAGTGCTGTATCCTCTGTCTCTCAATGTGCATTAAATGATACCAGCACAAACTCTTCTCAGACCATTTCACCTCAGTGTTTTCTAATCTTTCTTTCTGTTCTGAACTCAGAATCCACTGATCCTCTTTGAAATCTTGTCTGGTTGTTGACAATAACCCGTAACTTATGGATGCCCTGTGTGACAAACGTTTTCTTGGAGGAGTCCCAAAGTGCTCAACTGGGGGGAAAAAAACACCTTTGAGGTTAAATCGAGGGTGGCAAGCACATTTAATACTGTGGACCAAATCTAATTGATTGCCTGGTACATTATTTTGAGAAGTACTGAAAGAGCTCATCCAGTCTCTACAGGAAATAAAGACAGAAGATTGATTAACAATTTCTGTGTGGGTGTGCTGAGAGATGGGGGTAGAGAGCAGGCTGATAGAATGCATGCCTGGTCCTTGCTGTTGCTGAGATAAAAGGAATAGTGTTTAGAACAGATTTTAGAAAAGGGAGAGATTAAAGGTGTCTTTAAGGGGTTAGGTGGTGGTTTAGTCGCTAAGTCGAGTCTGACTCTTGCGACCCCATGGACTATAGCCTGCCAGGCTCCTCTGTCCATGAGATTTTCCAGGCAAGAATACTGGAGTGGGTTGCCATTTCCTTCTCCAGGGGATCTTCCTGATCCAGAAAATGACCTGTGTCTCCTGCATTACAGGCAGATTCTTTCCCAACTGAGAAAGGAGAAGGAGAGGTTAGGAGCTACTCAAAAGAGTTCTCATATATTGAAGAATAGAGCGAAGTTGATATAATTTCCACCAAAAAAAAAAATCCTTAACTTCTCCTCTTCTATCCTTGCAAAAGTGAACAGACTAGGTTCACTTTTGCAAGGTGATGCAGAAACACACACACACACAATATCAAACAATCCCACCCCCCAAAGAAGAAAACAGATAAGCTAAAATATCACAGTTTTTAAAAGTCATCAGAAAGCATGGACACAAATAGAAATGAACTAAATCCAGAAAGTGATGTGCCCTTCATAGGACAGAAGAAATCTATAGCTGCTCCATACTTGGTGAGACTGTGAGAGAAAGAGTAACCCTCCATAGAATGGGTAAGAGAAACTAGCTGAATTTCAAGCAAACTTTTAATAGCAGTATTTGGGCTGCCAGGATGGATTAGAAGGCTTCCAAGTGGTGCCAGAGGTAAAGAATCTGCCTGCCAAAGTCACACCCACAGAGAGGATCTGTACCCACTGTCTATTGCTTACACTACGGGTCTTCGATGTTTGGGGAGTAGTAGACTGAAAGCAGTGGATGGGAACTGAGAAGGAGAGCAGAGAGAAACCCATGCAGAGGCACAGCAGGCTGAGACCTCTCTCCAAGTGCAAGATTCCCTCAGAAGAGCAGAAATGGGCAGGAGAGCTGAATGAAACCCTGTGGTATAATGGAGAATATATCTGGTCTTTGTCCTTGATTCCTGGCACAGAGCTTCAAAAACTCTTGGGATTTCCTGAGTGACAGAACTTTTTGTTAGGCTAACTAAGTGACTCACAGTGGACCCCTACAGAGCTTCAGAATGGGAGCTGGTCACCCATATAGCCAACCACATGTTTAGATAGTTGGAACTTTAGGTCAGCATGACCTCAGGGGGAGTGTGGGGGCTAGAGACTGAGTTCAATTATATGGCCAATGATTTAATACCTGCTGAAGCGAATGTATTGATTTTGCCTTCAAGTAACTTGAAGCCAATGGTGAACTCACTGGAAGAAAGGATACAACAACAGCCAAAATACTGCTCTAATTTTGTATTATTCATCTCAACATATCCATTTGGTTCTTATTTCCATGTCTCCGCTTAAATTTCCCATTTATTCACACACACTATCCATCTTTTTCATTATCTTTATTTTATTTTTTGGTTGTGTTGGGTCTTTGCTGCTGCTTGTGGGCTTTTTCTAGTTTCAGAGAGCAGGGGCTACTCTCTAGCTGTGGTGTGTGTGCTTCTCATTGGGGTAGCTCCTCTTGTTGCAGAGCACAGTTGCTTAGTCCCACAAGCTTCATTCAGTACTTGCAGCACGTGAGCTCCATAGATGTGGCTCGTGGACTGTAGAAGGCAGGGTTAGTAGATGTGGCACACAGGCTTAGCTGCTCTGTAGCATGTGGAATCTTCCTAGACCAGGGATTGAACCTGTGTCCCCTGCCCTGGCAGGAGATTGTTATCCACTGTACCTCCAGGAAAATCCTCCACTGCAACTTTTGGCATCTTTGCCATAGTTATTTCAGTGTTCTTGTCTGATCTTTCCAACATCTGGGTTATCTTAAGGTCTGCTTCTATTGACCATTTCCTCTTTGGACCATGGATCACATTTCTTGCTTTTTCATGTGACTTGCTACTGACTGCATGCTAAACATTTTATATTAAAGAACATAAAAATAAAAATACTGTTTTTGTCAGGTCTCAGGAGGCAGGTCAGGTGGTCTGGTATTCCTGTCTCTTTAAGAATTTCCCACAGTTTGTTGTGATCCACACAGTCAAAGGCTTTAGTACAGTCCATGAAGCAGATGTTTTTCTGGAATTTTCTTGCCTTTTCTATGATCCAATGGATGTTAGTAATTTGATCTCTGCTTCCTCTGCCTTTTCTAAATCCAGCTTGAACATCTGGAAGTTCTCAGTTCATGTACTACTGGAGCCTCACTTAGAGAATTTTGAGCATTAGTTTGCTAGTATGTAGGATGAGTGCAATTGTGTGGTAGTTTGAGAATTCTTTGACGTCGCCTTTCTTTGGGACTGAAATGAAAACTGACCTTTTCCAGTCCTGTGGCCACTGCTGAGCTTTCCAAATTTGCTGGCGTATTGAGTGCAGCACTTTCACAGCATCATCTTTCAGGATTTGAAATAGCTCAGCTGGAATTCCATCACCTTCCACAAGCTTTGTTCGTAGTGATGCTTCCTAGGGCCCCTTTGACTTTGCACTCCAGGATGTCTGGCTCTGGGTGAGTGGTCACACCATCGTGGTTATCTGGGTCATGAAGATCTTTTTGGTATAGTTCTTCTGTGCATTCTTACCACCTCTTCTTAATATATTCTGCTTCTGTTAGGTCCATACTATTTCTGTCCTTTATTGTGCCCATCTTTGCATGAAATGTTCCTTTGGTATCTCTAATTTTCTTGAAGAGATCTCTAGTCTTTCCGATACTGTTGTTTTCCTCTATTTCTTCGCACTGATCACTGAAGAAGGCTTTCTTATCTCTCCTTGCTATTCTCTGAAACTCTGCATTCAGATGAATCTCTTTTCTTTTCTCCTTTGCCTTTTGCTTCTCTTCTTTTCTTAGCTATTTCTAAGTCTCCTCAGACAACCATTTTGTCTTTTCGCATTTCTTCTTCTTGGGGATGGTTTTGATCACCACCTCCTGTACAATGTTATGGACCTTCATCCATAGTACCTCGGGCATTTTATCAGATCTAATCCCATGAATCTATTTGTCACTTCCACTGTATAATCAATCGTAAGGGATTTGATTTAGGTCGTATCTGAATGGTGTAGTGGTTTTCCCTACTTTCTTCAATTTAAGTCTGAATTTGGCAATAAGGAGTTCATTATCTGAGCCACAGTCAGCTCCTGCTTTTGTTTTTGCTGACTGTGTAGAACGTCTCCATCTTTGGCTGCAAAGAATATAATCAGTTTTCGGTATTGACTAACTGGTGATTTTCAGGTGTAGAGTCGTCTCTTGTGTTTTTGGAAGAGGATGTTTGCTATGACCAGTGCATTCATTTGGCAAAACTCTGTTAGCCTTTGCCCTGCTTCATATTGTACTCAAAGGCCAAATTTTCCTGTTACTCCAGGTATCTCTTGACTTCCTACTTTTGCATTCCAGTCCTCTATGATGAAAAGGACATCTTTTTTTGGTGTTAATTCTAGAAAGTCTTCACAGAACCATTCAACTTCAGCTTCTTTGGCATTAGTGGTTGGGGCACAGACTTGGATTACTGTGTTATTGAATGGTTTGCCTTAGAAACAAACAGAGATCACTCTGTCATTTTTGAGACTGTACCCAAGTACTGCACTTCAGACTCTTTTGTTGACTTTGAGGGCCACTCTATTTCTTCTACGGGATTCTTGCCCACAGTACTAGATATAAAGGTCATCTGAATTAAATTCACCCATTCCAGTCCATTTTAGCTCACTGATTCCTAAAATGTTGACGTTCACTCTTGCTATCTCCTGTTTGACCACTTTCAATTTATCTTGATTCATGGACCTAACATTCCGGGTTCCTATGCAATATTGTTCTTTACAGCATCGGACTTTACTTCCATCACCAGTCACATCCACAACTGGGTGTCATTTTCACTTTGGCTCAGCCTCTTCATTCTTTCTAGAGCTATTTCTCCACTCCTCTCCAGTAGCCATATGGCACCTACTGACCTGGGGAGTTCATCTTTCAGTTTCATATCTTTTGCCTTTTTCATAAATTGGATTAAAGATTTACTAAGCATGGCCCTGCTCATCAGGGGAAGACCCAGATTCCCCCACAGCCAGTCCAGTCCCTGCCATCAGGAAGCTTCCACAAGCCTTTTATCCTTATCCATCAGAGGGCAGACAGAATGGAAACCACAATTACAGAAAACTAACCAAACTGATCACCTGAATCACAGCCTTGTCTAACTCAATGAAATTAGAAATCATGCCGTGTAGGGCCACCCAAGACGGATAGGTCATGGAGAGTTCTGACAAAACATGGTCTACTGGAGAAAGGAATGGACTTTACTATTCTTGCCTTGAGAACCCCATGAACAGTATGAAAAGGCAAAAAAAATAAAATGAATAAATCCAAAGGGAAAAATAAAACAATTTTTTAATAAAGAGCTAGATATTCATATTAAAAAAGACCTTAACCTCTTCCTTATTCTTATATACAAAATTTAAATTAAATGTAGCAAAATGCTAATAGTAAAGTCTAGATGGAGATACAGGGGTTTTCACTGTAAAATTCTTTCCAGTTTTTAATATACTTGGAACTTTTAAAATAAAATTTTTGAAAAGATCAAATTTAAGATGAAAAATATTTGTTTGAAGATCCTAAACCATCAAATTTCTAGAAGAAATACAGAGTATCTTAACAACTTTGAGACAGTCAAAATTTATCTGACACACAAACAAAAATCACTGGCCATAAAAAGAAAAACGTTAAGCTGGGCTTCATCAGAATTAAAATTTTCTGCTTTTTAAAATATATCATTAAGAAAATGAATAGATAAGCCACAAACTGTGGCATCTGCTGGATCACGGAAAAAGCAAGAGAGTTCCAGAAGAACATCTATTTCTGCTTTATTGACTATGCCAAAGCCTTTGACTGTGTGGATCACAATAAACTGTGGACAATTCTGAGAGAGATGGGAATACCAGACCACCTGACCTGCCTCTTGAGAAATTTGTATGCAGGTCAGGAAGCAACAGTTTGAACTGGACATGGAACAACAGATTGGTTCCAAATAGGAAAAGGAGTACATCAAGGCTGTATACTGTCACCCTGCTTATTTAACTTCTACGCAGAGTACATCATGAGAAACGCTGGGCTGGAAGAAACACAAGCTGGAATCAAGATTTCTGGGAGAAATATCAATAAGCTCAGATATGCAGATGATACCACCCTTATGGCAGAAAGTGAAGAGGAACTAAAAAGCCTCTTGATGAAAGTGAAAGAGGAAAGCAAAAAAGCTGGCCTAAAGCTCAACATTCAGAAAATGAAGATCATGGCATCCGGTCCCATCACTTCATGGGAAATAGATGGGGAAATAGTGGAAACAGTGTCAGACTTTCTTTTTCTGGGCTCCAAAATCACTGCAGATGGTGACTGCAGCCATGAAATTAAAAGACGCTTACTCCTTGGAAGAAAAGTTATGACCAACCTAGATAGTATATTCAAAAGCAGAGATCTTACTTTGCCGACTAAGGTCCGTCTAGTCAAGGCTATGGTTTTTCCTGTGGTCATGTATGGATGGGAGAGTTGGACTGTGAAGAAGGCTGAGTGCCAAAGAATTGACACTTTTGAAGTGTGGTGTTGGAGAAGACTCTTGAGAGTCCCTTGAACTGCAAGGAGATCCAACCAGTCCGTTCTGAAGGAGATCAACCCTGGGATTTCTTTGGAAGGAATGATGCTAAAGCTGAAACTCCAGTATTTTGGCCACCTCATGCGAAGAGTTGACTCACTGGAAAAGACTGATGCTGGGAGGGATTGGGGGCAGGAGGAAAAGGGGATGACAGAGGATGAGATGGTTGGATGGCATCACTGACTTGATGGACATGAGTCTGAGTGAACTCCCGGGAGTTGGTGATGGACAGGGAGGCCTGGCATGCTGCGATTCATGGGATCGCAGAGTTGGACATGATTGAGTGACTGAACTGAACTGAACCGAACTGTGGGGTAAAAAGTATTTAAAGCTTAAATAGCTGATAGAAACTTGTGTCTATAATATATAAATAAAGATATCAACAATTAAAAGATAAACCCAATTTTTAAAAATGAGCAAATAATTTGAGATGTCACTTTATCAATGAAGAAATGGACTATAAGAACAAAAAAGACACTCAGTATCATTAAAATTATCAAAAAATTAAAATAAAGCTACAATGAGATACCATTTCACATTCAATGAACTACTGAAGTCCAAACAACAGCGAATATTCAGTTCCATTCATTTGCTCAGTAGTATCCAACTCTTTGCAAGCCCATGGATTATAGCATGCCAGGCTTCCCTGTCCATGACCAACTCCAGGAGCTTGCTCACACTGTCACGTAGGTGATGCCATCCAACCATCTCATCCTCTGTCATCCCCTTCTCCATTTGCCTTCAATCTTTCCCAGTATTAGGGTCTTTTTTCCAATGAGTCAGTTCTTCACATCAGGTGGCCAAAGTATTGGAGCCTCACCTCCAGTATCTGTGCTTCCAATGAATATTCAGGACTTATTTCTTTTAGGATGGACTGATTTGATCTCCTTGTAGTCCAAGGGACTCTCAAGAGTCTTCTCCAACACTACAGAATATTGTACTCAAAGGCCAAATTTTCCTGTTACTCCAGGTATCTCTTGACTTCCTACTTTTGCATTCCAGTCCTCTATGATGAAAAGGACATCTTTTTTTGGTGTTAATTCTAGAAAGTCTTCACAGAACCATTCAACTTCAGCTTCTTTGGCATTAGTGGTTGGGGCACAGACTTGGATTACTGTGTTATTGAATGGTTTGCCTTAGAAACAAACAGAGATCACTCTGTCATTTTTGAGACTGTACCCAAGTACTGCACTTCAGACTCTTTTGTTGACTTTGAGGGCCACTCTATTTCTTCTACGGGATTCTTGCCCACAGTACTAGATATAAAGGTCATCTGAATTAAATTCACCCATTCCAGTCCATTTTAGCTCACTGATTCCTAAAATGTTGACGTTCACTCTTGCTATCTCCTGTTTGACCACTTTCAATTTATCTTGATTCATGGACCTAACATTCCGGGTTCCTATGCAATATTGTTCTTTACAGCATCGGACTTTACTTCCATCACCAGTCACATCCACAACTGGGTGTCATTTTCACTTTGGCTCAGCCTCTTCATTCTTTCTAGAGCTATTTCTCCACTCCTCTCCAGTAGCCATATGGCACCTACTGACCTGGGGAGTTCATCTTTCAGTTTCATATCTTTTGCCTTTTTCATAAATTGGATTAAAGATTTACTAAGCATGGCCCTGCTCATCAGGGGAAGACCCAGATTCCCCCACAGCCAGTCCAGTCCCTGCCATCAGGAAGCTTCCACAAGCCTTTTATCCTTATCCATCAGAGGGCAGACAGAATGGAAACCACAATTACAGAAAACTAACCAAACTGATCACCTGAATCACAGCCTTGTCTAACTCAATGAAATTAGAAATCATGCCGTGTAGGGCCACCCAAGACGGATAGGTCATGGAGAGTTCTGACAAAACATGGTCTACTGGAGAAAGGAATGGACTTTACTATTCTTGCCTTGAGAACCCCATGAACAGTATGAAAAGGCAAAAAAAATAAAATGAATAAATCCAAAGGGAAAAATAAAACAATTTTTTAATAAAGAGCTAGATATTCATATTAAAAAAGACCTTAACCTCTTCCTTATTCTTATATACAAAATTTAAATTAAATGTAGCAAAATGCTAATAGTAAAGTCTAGATGGAGATACAGGGGTTTTCACTGTAAAATTCTTTCCAGTTTTTAATATACTTGGAACTTTTAAAATAAAATTTTTGAAAAGATCAAATTTAAGATGAAAAATATTTGTTTGAAGATCCTAAACCATCAAATTTCTAGAAGAAATACAGAGTATCTTAACAACTTTGAGACAGTCAAAATTTATCTGACACACAAACAAAAATCACTGGCCATAAAAAGAAAAACGTTAAGCTGGGCTTCATCAGAATTAAAATTTTCTGCTTTTTAAAATATATCATTAAGAAAATGAATAGATAAGCCACAAACTGTGGCATCTGCTGGATCACGGAAAAAGCAAGAGAGTTCCAGAAGAACATCTATTTCTGCTTTATTGACTATGCCAAAGCCTTTGACTGTGTGGATCACAATAAACTGTGGACAATTCTGAGAGAGATGGGAATACCAGACCACCTGACCTGCCTCTTGAGAAATTTGTATGCAGGTCAGGAAGCAACAGTTTGAACTGGACATGGAACAACAGATTGGTTCCAAATAGGAAAAGGAGTACATCAAGGCTGTATACTGTCACCCTGCTTATTTAACTTCTACGCAGAGTACATCATGAGAAACGCTGGGCTGGAAGAAACACAAGCTGGAATCAAGATTTCTGGGAGAAATATCAATAAGCTCAGATATGCAGATGATACCACCCTTATGGCAGAAAGTGAAGAGGAACTAAAAAGCCTCTTGATGAAAGTGAAAGAGGAAAGCAAAAAAGCTGGCCTAAAGCTCAACATTCAGAAAATGAAGATCATGGCATCCGGTCCCATCACTTCATGGGAAATAGATGGGGAAATAGTGGAAACAGTGTCAGACTTTCTTTTTCTGGGCTCCAAAATCACTGCAGATGGTGACTGCAGCCATGAAATTAAAAGACGCTTACTCCTTGGAAGAAAAGTTATGACCAACCTAGATAGTATATTCAAAAGCAGAGATCTTACTTTGCCGACTAAGGTCCGTCTAGTCAAGGCTATGGTTTTTCCTGTGGTCATGTATGGATGGGAGAGTTGGACTGTGAAGAAGGCTGAGTGCCAAAGAATTGACACTTTTGAAGTGTGGTGTTGGAGAAGACTCTTGAGAGTCCCTTGAACTGCAAGGAGATCCAACCAGTCCGTTCTGAAGGAGATCAACCCTGGGATTTCTTTGGAAGGAATGATGCTAAAGCTGAAACTCCAGTATTTTGGCCACCTCATGCGAAGAGTTGACTCACTGGAAAAGACTGATGCTGGGAGGGATTGGGGGCAGGAGGAAAAGGGGATGACAGAGGATGAGATGGTTGGATGGCATCACTGACTTGATGGACATGAGTCTGAGTGAACTCCCGGGAGTTGGTGATGGACAGGGAGGCCTGGCATGCTGCGATTCATGGGATCGCAGAGTTGGACATGATTGAGTGACTGAACTGAACTGAACCGAACTGTGGGGTAAAAAGTATTTAAAGCTTAAATAGCTGATAGAAACTTGTGTCTATAATATATAAATAAAGATATCAACAATTAAAAGATAAACCCAATTTTTAAAAATGAGCAAATAATTTGAGATGTCACTTTATCAATGAAGAAATGGACTATAAGAACAAAAAAGACACTCAGTATCATTAAAATTATCAAAAAATTAAAATAAAGCTACAATGAGATACCATTTCACATTCAATGAACTACTGAAGTCCAAACAACAGCGAATATTCAGTTCCATTCATTTGCTCAGTAGTATCCAACTCTTTGCAAGCCCATGGATTATAGCATGCCAGGCTTCCCTGTCCATGACCAACTCCAGGAGCTTGCTCACACTGTCACGTAGGTGATGCCATCCAACCATCTCATCCTCTGTCATCCCCTTCTCCATTTGCCTTCAATCTTTCCCAGTATTAGGGTCTTTTTTCCAATGAGTCAGTTCTTCACATCAGGTGGCCAAAGTATTGGAGCCTCACCTCCAGTATCTGTGCTTCCAATGAATATTCAGGACTTATTTCTTTTAGGATGGACTGATTTGATCTCCTTGTAGTCCAAGGGACTCTCAAGAGTCTTCTCCAACACTACAGTTCAAAAGCATCAATTCTTCAGTGCTCAGCTTTCTTTATGGTTCAACCTTCACATCCATACATGACTACTAGAGAAATATAGCCTTGACTAGACAGACCTTTGTTGGCAAAGTGCTGTTTAGGTTGGTCATAGCTTTTCTTCCAAGGCGCAAGTACCTTTTAATTTCATGGCTGCAGTCACCATCTGCAGTGATTTTGGAGTCCAAGAAAATAAAGCCTCTCACCATTTCCATTGTGTCCCCATCTATTTGCCATGACGTTATGGGACTGATTGCCATGATCTTAGTTATCTGAAGGTTGAGCAAAGATATGAAACAATGGGAATTCTTACACGTCCCTTGTGGGAGGCTACATGGTACCACCATTTTAGAGAACTGTTTGAAAGTTTCTAATTAAGTTAAGCACAATATCTATATCCTCTTATCTAGCAATTCTACTATGTATTTACCCAAGACAAGTAAAAATAAATGTTCACAGAAAGACTCACAGAAGATTCATAGTAACCCTATTCACAAAAATAAAAAACTGGAAACATCTCCAATGTCCATCAAGAGGAGAATGGACAAAATCATAGTACATTCATATGATGATTCATTAATCAATAGTTACTTACTCACAATACCCAAAGGAAGAAACAACCCAAGTGTCCATCAACAGATAAATGGATAAACAAAACATACTATACATACATGATGGAATATTATTCAGTATTTTAAAAGTTAAATTTTGGCACACTACAACACACATATGCCTTGAAAATATTATACTAATTGAAGTAAGTCAGCAACTAAAGAACAAACATGATTCCACTTAACATGAGGTACTTAGGATAAGCAAATTCACTGACCCAACAAGTGGACTAGAGGCTAACAGGGACTGGGGGAGAGAGGGTAATGAGGCTTGGTGTTTAACAGGGACAGAGTTTCAATTTGGGATGATGAAGAAGCTCTGGAAACAGTGCTGATGGTTGCACAATACTGTGAATGTACATGATGTCACTCAACTGTGTACTTAAAATGGCTTACAAGGTAATTTTTTTGTTATGTATATTTTGCCACAATTTTAAAAAGCAAAGCAGAAATACTGGTTGGTATAGAAACTTTAGAATATTCAGATATTAAAAAGAAAAAATCTAATCATTCATAATCTCTTACTATAACATTATGCCAAGTGAAAGAAGACGACACTACAGAACACATACTCTATGATGCCGTTCAAAGGAAATCCAAGCACAACCACAACTATTATATAATGTCAGGAATAAGAAAGCATTTACAGAGACCCGGCAGCGGGTTCATCAGGAGGAATGTTCTGTGCTGGTGAAGATGTTCTGAATTTAGTTCTAGGTGCCAGTTACACAGATGGATACTGTAATGCACTGAAATTAATATCTGATTTCTGTACAATTTGTTGTTAATTACCATAGAAAACTTTGTAAATGAGTGGGCTGAAAACTAATCTATGGTAAAAGAGGTCAGAACAGTGGTTAACTCTGGAGGGTGGGCAGGAAGGAACTGACCAGAACAATTGACAAGGAGCTTGCTGAAGTGCCAGACTGTTCCACACCTCAATACAGAGGTGGCTTCACAAGTATTCTAGGATGTACATCTCACTGAGCTGTACTCATCATACTGATGCACCTTCTTGTATGTAAGTTACATCTCAACTGTGAAACAGTGAGAGGGCAGGATGTTCCCCCTCCAACCCTGGCTCATCTCAGATGAATCCAATGAGGTTGCCTGAGAACTGGCTGAGGGCCCACCCCAAAGATGAGGGGGGCCTCCCTGCCACAAAGAGAAAGGAAAGACAGTGGCTGCCAGTGCCCTGGAGAGACAGCTCAAACACATCAGACCTGATTCCTTAGTTTCCACATTTAAGAAACTGAGATAATGTAATTTTTCTAAGCACAAGAAGAAAGGAGTCAAAATACCATCTAACTGCATTAGAACATGTGTAAAGCAATGCTCTTACCAGAGCATTAACTAAATTAATGAGAAACATGACACTGAAAATTATTTTATTTTCTATTTCTATTACTACTTGATGAAGAACTGTTTCTCACATACTTAAAGCATGAGGAAGAGTAAGATTTTTTGCCAACTGCTGCCGGGGATGTCCGGGAACTTTCAATTATCTGATTTCACTTGGAAATCACCCCATTCCTTTCCTTGATGAGTGTGTCCCTGAAGATGCTGCCCTTGAGACAACTGCTTTTAGATCTAGAATTAAACAAAGAAAGCCTTTCCTGAGGAAAACAGGGGGAAGTTGAAAGAAAAGCTAAAAGGGGGCTAGTGGTGAGAATAATACCCATCTTTCCATTAGTTTCTGAGTGATGCCAAGGTTACCAGCATCCTCTCTTCCTGGACCCAGGGCCCTCCCCCTGGGCTCTGGGTATAAGAGATGTGAGAATGTAATGTCTACAGTGCCCCAGCACTGCAAAAAGGAGACACCACCATCTTAATCCAGATTACCAGCTAAAGATCCTGCAACCCCACACCTGGGTATGCTGCTGCTGCTGCTGCTGCTAAGTCGCTTCAGTTGTGTCTGACTCTGTGGGACCCCAGAGATGGCAGCCCACCAGGCTTCTCTGTCCCTGGGATTCTTCAGGCAAGAATATTGGAGTGGGTTGCCATTTGCTTCTCCAATGCATGCATGCATGCTAAGTCGCTTCAGTCGTGTTCTATTCTGTGCAGCCCCATTGACAGCAGCCCACCAGGCTCCTCTGTCCACAGGATTCTCCAGGCAACAATACTGGAATGTGAAGCCATTTCCTTCTCCAACACCTGGGTATATATCCAGACAAAACCATAATCCAAAAAGATACATGCACCCATATGTTCACAGCAGCACTATTCACGAAAGCCAAGACATGCAAACAACCTAAATGTCCATCGACAGATGAAAGGATAAGGACGATGGGGTAAATATATACAACAGAATATTATTTGGTCATAAAAACAATGAAATATTGCCATTTGTAGCAACATGGATACAAATTATCATATTAAGTGAAGTCAGTCATAATGAGAAAGACAAATACTATGTGATGTCGCTTATGCATGGAATCTAAAATATGACACAAATCAATCTATCTAAGACAGGTGGCTCAGTAGAAAAAGAATCTGCCTGCAATGCAGGAGACACAGGTTCAACCCTTGGACAGAGATCTCCTGCAAGAGACATGGCAACCCACTCCAGTATTCTTGCCTACAGAATCCCATAGACAGAGGACCCTGGTAGGCTATAGTCCACAGTGTCGCAGGGCTGGACATGACTGAAGCAACTGAGAACGCATGCATGAGTCAAAAACAGAATCACGTACAAGAACAGAGTGGTGATGCTCAAGGGGTAGGAGGCTGGGGGAGGGATGGAGTGGGAGGTGGGATTAGCAGATGTAATAAACTTTTATATAGAGACTGGATGAACAACAAAGTCCTATTGCAAGCACAAAGAACTACATTCAATATCCTATAATAAACAATAATGGAAAAGAATATTTTTAAAAGAATGTATATACATATAATGTATAACTGAGTCACTCTGCTGTATAGCAGAAATTAACACAACACTGGAAATCAACTATACTTCATTTAAAAATATTATTTTGAAAAGTTAATTAAAAAAAAACAGCTAGAACTGATTACCAACTAGTAATGTGATATATTCCACTGTTTCTTCAATAACTCACTGTTTAAAAATCCCACTCTTATTTTGGTCCCCCTAGGTGTTCTATTTTGTTTTATTTTATTCAATGCAAAGACCCCACTTTAACGTCGCTTAGCTGGGGAATGAAGAACCCTGCCTCAACCATGTTTGTTTGCCAAGGAGGATGGTAGCCCGTGATGAGGTATGATAACCACCTGACTACCTGTCAGGACAAGAGGTTGTAAAGGTTCAGGAAATGCCAGTGACATCGTCTGTGGTGAGGACATCTGTCTTCTGCAGATGGGGCCAAAGACTCCACTCACTTCCCAGCCCAAGACAGACCGGCTTCAGGGAGGCGAAATACCCTTGTGTCACAAAAAAGACACCTCAGAGGTTCCGAAAGATCACCTGTATGGCTCCACTTTCCGTAGTCTGTCTTACCATATGCCAAAGATTGACTCACAGACAAAGTCCCAAGGAGAATGAAAAAGATCCAATGTGACAAATGCCAAACAGTCTCTGGGAAAGCAGATGACCTGTGACTCTGCCTTGGGCATTTTGGATGGCGTTTTCAGAGCTCTGGTCTCAGTACTGTGCCCAGAGCCTGAGCTACTTCCACAGGCTATATTAGGAAGCAGTAGCTATTGTGCTCACTCTTCCATGTGAAGTCCCAGCTTTGCTTCATGCTAGCTCTACAACACTCTGCAAGTCACAAAAATCACTGAGCATCAGTTTTTTTCATTATTTAAAAAGATTTTTATTTGGCTGTGCCAGGTCTTAGTTGCAACATGCGGGATTCTTAGTTGCAGCATGTGGGAGATCTAGCTCCCTGACCAGGGATCAAACCCCAGGCCCTCTGTTTTGGGAGCACAGAGTGTTAGCTACTGGACCACCAGGGAAGTCCCAGTTTGTTCATTTTTAAAATGGTGATAAGAATAACACCAAGTTCTAATTGTTGGTGTATGATAAATCAGATAGTTGTACAAAAAAATAGTGTTTAGAGGAGATAAAGACCCTTTCACAAATGGTGAAACACAGAGAACCTTTCTGAAGTGTGGGACTGTGTGACACCATGAAAACCCAGATGGACCTGCGTCTCATGACTAGACTACTGCTATCACAGAATAAATGGTATGTGAACTCTGGAAGGAACCTGCCAGAAAATCCAGCCTAAATCATTTATGGATGCACTCTCATCCATTAGAGAAAGGAATTCATTCATTCATTGATTCATCCATGTTAAAACTGAGGACAGAGACCCTGACAGGTCTTTGCATTACTTGCCCTGCCTTTCCCCTCAGCTCCTGGCCTGGACAAAGTCTACACTCAGTAGACATACACTGAATTTTGTTAACCTATCTGAGGACACAGAACTCAAAAGGGAAAAAGTTCAGACTAAAATTCCATTGTTTCTGACTTACAGAAAAGCAGGTGTTGAAATAGATAAGAGAAATCCATACCTAGGTTCAAACCTCAGGTCTGCCCTGGAACTTGGGGACCTCAGACAAGTTATTTAATGTCTTTGACTGTGTGGATCACAATAAACTGTGGAAAAATCTGAGAGAGATGGGAATATCAGACCACCTGACCTTCCTCTTGAGAAACCTGTATGCAGGTCAGGAAGCAACAGTTAGAACTGGACATGGAACAACAGACTGGTTCCAAATAGGAAAAGGAGTACATCAAGGCTGTATATTGTCACCTGCTTATTTCACTTATATGCAGAGTACATCATGAGAAACGCTGGGCTGGAAGAAGCACAAGATAGAATCAAGATTGCCAGGAGAAATATCAATAACCTCAGATATGCAGATGACACCACCCTTATGGAAGAAAGTGAAGAAGAACTAAAGAGCCTCTTGATGAAAGTGAAAGAGGAGAGTGAAAAATTTGGCTTAAAGCTCAACATTCAGAAAACGAAGATCATGGCATCCGGTCCCATCACTTCATAGGAAATAGATGGGGAAACAGCGGAAACAGTGACTGACTTTATTTTTCTGGGCTCCAAAATCACTGCAGATGGTGACTACAGCCATGAAATTAAAAGACGCTTACTCCACGAAAGGAAAGTTATGACCAACCTAGACAGCATATTAAAAAGCAGAGACATTACTTTGTCAACAGGTCTGTCTAGTCAAGGCTATGGTTTTTTCAGTAGTCATGTACGGATGTGAGAGTTGGACTTTAAAGAAAGCTAAGCACTGAAGAACTGATGCTTTTGAACTGTCGTGTTGGAGAGTCCCTTGGACTGCAAAGAGATCCAACCAGTCCATCCTAAAGGAGATCAGTCCTGGGTGTTCACTGGAAGGACTGATATTCTGAAGCTGAAACTCCAATACTTTGGTCACCTGATGTGAAGAGCTGACTCATTTGAAAAGACCCTGATGCTGGGAAAGATTGAGGGCAGGAGGAGGAGGGGACAACAGAGGATGAGATGGTTGGATGGCATCACTGACACAATGGACATGGGTTTGGGTGGACTCCAGGAGTTGGTGATGGACCAGGAGGCCTGGCATGATGCAGTTCATGGGGTCACAAAGAGTCGGACATGACTGGGTGACTGAACTGAACTGAGTAAAGTGGGGACCAGAACATCCACATCTCAGTGTTATTTCAAGAACCAAAGGACATACAGATATCAGGCACTAGGCTCTCTGTTACAAAAGACCATATACTAACAGTGACCCAGAGGAAAAACAAGTCAGTGAAAAATCTGGGTATGCACCTTTGCTCCTAGACATGGGGTTCAAAAACAAAGTGGAGGATGCAGGGGTCAATGGTGGTGATGTTTGTTTGTTTGTTTTAAATATTTATTTACTTGACTACATCAGGTCTTAGCTGTGGTGCACAGACTCTTCCTTGCACTGCATGGGTGCAGGCTCAGTTGCCATGCAGCCTGTGGGATTCCCAGACAAGGGATCAAATCTGTGTCCCCTGGACTGAAAGGCAGATTCTTAACCACTGGACCAGCAGGAAAGTTCCTAAAGTCAGGTGACATTTGGTATTTGGGTTTGGGTAGGGTGCTGGGGTTGGTGGCAGTTTTGGGAATGGGGTAACGGATGGGATAGTGTATTTGGGTAAAGGATGAAGGGTGGGCTAAGGCTTAGAAGTGGGTGAGAGACAAATCAGGGCTGGGATAAAGAACAGGCAATCAAGTCTCAGCCTCCAGGCAGGGGTAAAGAAGGAGTCTGTGTGAGCACCAGGCTGAAGTGAAGGATTTGGGCAAAGAGTAGTCAGGCCCCAGGGGAGGCTCAGAGATGGATGGTCCTGGCCTCAGGGAAGGACAGAACAGACCTCAGTGATGGGGTGATGTCTGCTGTACTCATCACTTGATCTTTTTTTTTAAGTTGAAAGCTTGAAAGCTTATTTCTTAAGGTCAAGAAACATGTCCTCAGCTGTATCAAAACACTCTGCTCTTCAGAGGGCCCAGAGTTAGCCCAGTATGAACTGGGGCATCATCTGCACCGGTGCCCTTTTCCTCTCTTCCAGGAGGCCCACTTCCCTTTCTCAAAGTGCCCAGCAACTCTCAATAGATTTCTCAGTTTTTATAGGGTTTTTCCATACTTTTCTGATGGGTTTGGGGATTGAGCAAATTATGAATATGAATGTGCAAAGAACTTCATAAGACTGCAAAATGGTATCTTACTGTTGACAGTTGTGATCGTCATCTTAGCACCAGAGCTTGGACCCTGGAGAAGACAGTGGTGGCCTCTAATGGGAGCACTTGAGGCTGATGGATGGAGCCCTCAGAAGCCTGGTGTCTTCCCCAGCTCTTAGGAGAAGAACTCCTACCCTCTGGAACTCAAGAGTCCTCACCCAGGTATCAGCTCTAACAACTGGAGTCTTGGAATTTCTCAAAACCTCTGTGAGGAGAAGGAAGGGCAGAAGCAGCAAATGACTCAGGCAAGAGGTTTACCTCACTGGGCTGACAGTAACAGGACATCTGAGAAATGCAGACAACTTTCTTTGCCTTTTGTGCACCACTGGTTTCTACTTCAACCATGCTGTTAGTACATTATGAGTTTTTTAAGAATCAACCACAAACGCAGCTGGCTTCCTCATGCTACCTAGGGCCTCCCTGGGTCCCAAAGAGGTGGACACTTTTAGACACCTAGACAACTGCTCTCCATCTTCACAGAACCTGAATTTGCTCAGCTCTCCACTATCCTCAGCACCACTTAAGAATGACTGAGGAAAGAAAGGGGTGGGCCCTTATTCATCTAAGCCACGGTGAGCGTCATATTCCCCTTCTAGCTGGTTCAATGAAAGGCTTCCTGAGGATTTCTGGGGAAGAGGCTTCTCCCTTGCAGGAGAGAGGCAGAAAGTGGCTCCTCTACACAGGTGTAGCCCCTGCTGCTGGCAGCTCTTTTCCAACCAAGAGCAGAAGTGGCCTGGGATGAAGCTGACACTGGTACCAGAGTTAGAGAGATGACTTGTGGACACTGTGAAGCTGCTGGGAGGCCCCCTCCCAAAGCCTTCGCAGCCCCTCAACTGCCTTGAATTCAGGATGTGAAACTGAAACCTCCTGATGAACCATCACTTCAGCTGAAGGAGTCATGAGGCTTGCCCCATGGCATGAGGACTAAAGGAATGAACACAGGGAGGAATCAAATCGTGTTGCTTGAGTTATGCACCATCAGAGACAGGGCCCACAGCAGGGCCCAGCACCCTCATCCTGGGAGGTTTATTTCTAAGAGGCGCTGGCACAAACCTCCCTGCCATGGTGCCTCCTACTGCTAGACTCTGTTGCCATGTGCCATCCACACCCAGCTGGGTCTGCGTGTTCCATGCTACTGACAAGGGAAGTGGCCCAGGCAGGAGAATGACTTCTGTCACCACTTCGGCACAGATGTGGGACAACCAGCATCTCTACTTCCTCTGTGACTTCAGGAAAATAGAAAGGAGGCCTGCGCTTCGAAACAGGCCAGAGCTACAAATGGCAAAGCTATCCCAAGGGGTCTTGTAGGGTGAGCGAGTAAGTCACTCCAAAACAGCCCCAACCCTTTGCTGGTGGAGCCTGGCCATGGAGGGAGATGCAGACCCCATCTTGCCCTGGCCTTCCTGCTGCTCTTCCTTGCAGCTGGCAAAAAGAACTCCAGGTCAGCACAGTGGCAGAGACGGGGCTTCTGGAGTCAGACGTTCGTAGATCACGATCACATCTCCGTAACGGGCTGGCTTCACCTTTCTGAGCTTCAGGTCCCTCATCCATGAAACTGTGGCAATGGTGCCCACTTCTCAAGCCTTATGTGAGGATTAAATGCAGTAATCCCAATCACTGAGAACATAGGAGGTATTCAATAAGTGATGGCCCTTGCTGTGGTGTTTATTATTATTATCTGCTCTGATTCTTAGAGATGGAAGTTGTAAAAGCACAGAATGTGGCAGGCAACCCCACCCCAAGCATTTGGGTTGAATGAAGAGGAAAGTGATGATTTTCTGGAAGAATATCCAGGCCAGACTATCACCACGCCTAGGGCACTGTGATTTGCCAACTTCTGGACTATGACGAAACACTTAAAAGAAAAGATGGCTCAGAACTGAAGTCAGTGAAGCAGGGCAGGGAAACTGCACAGTTGGGCAGAGAAGGGGGAACTCTGACAGTCAGGAACTGGGTGGCAGTCAGCAATCTGCCCTTCTGGGTTTATTAAACTCCTATGGAAAATGCTGGTCATTTCATAAAGCCATGGGTGGTCAGACAGCACTAAGTCCCACCCCTCAGCACAGATTCCAGGGTCCAGGCGCCCTTGCCAAGGATACATAGAGAGTTAGGGGTTATGCTGGCTTTACAGCCTGAGGCTTGGGACACTGCTTAGAGCCTTGAGGGAATCATGACTAATGCTGTTGCGTTTGCCATGACAGATCATACTTCTCTAGATTTATTTGTTTATTTGAGCTAAAGTATCCTTTCTGCAGTCATCAGGCAGAACTGTGGAGGAGGCTGGGTCTGTCCTCAGCCTCCGTCTGCAGCCTTGCCAGTCCTCCTCCCTGCTCCCCAGAAAGAAAAACTCCATGGCCACCCCACCCCAGCCCCCTCACCTTGTCTCCATCATGGGGTCCCCACACTCTGTCATCATGTGATGGGTTGACTTACTTTCCACTCAGCTTCCCCCATTGGATTGTACACACCCAAAAGGCAGGAACAATGGCTGACTTACCCAGGACTATGGTCCTAGTGCCTTGGAACAGTGGGTGGCACATAGTAGGTGCTCAATAAATATTTGTTCCATGGATCAGCCAATAAACTCACACTGAGGTGACAGGGCCTCATCATGCTTCCTCCAGTGGTATGATACAAAATTTAAGAACAGACCTTTAGGGAAGGAAGAGGGAAGGAAAGAGCAAGACCAGGAGGAGGGGACTAGGGTGTGCTGAGCAATTACTAAGGCCTGGGCACTGTACTCAGAAATTAGTACATGTTACTCATGATGATGACTAAACATGGCAGGTCCTTTTGACCGGTTAAGCCTCACCCAAAGCTACGAGTCTCTGCTGAAGAAATTCAGGCATGGGAGAAAGAAAAAAGATTTTTCAATCTCAACATGGAATCTTCCTGGTGCCCCCTGTAGGCTACCTGGCCTGCCCATAGAACTAGCCTGCTTTGGATCCCACTGACCAGAGGAACTTGGATTGTCCAGGCAGCAGACTTTCAGACCAGTGGAAGCTTCGTGTAACTTTCACTACAAATGCACAGATCTGATTGAAAGACTCTTTTTAACCCTATGAGAGAACTACATTATTGCCTCCTAGGAGATTTTTTCATCTAGTAAAAGGGCTCCCAGGAATATTAAGGACATTGGCCTATGGTTGCTTGACAGGCCCAAAGTATCTGTGAACAAATCTAAAGGAGGGTCATATCTCAAAAAACAACTGTGGGTGTGATCTTTTTCAAATGGAATGACCTCAATCATATTCATAGGAAGTCCACATGGTTTTTAAGGGATCTGAACATGTGAAGGTGCTGCCAGCCTGGATTAAAAAGGAACTGGGATCTGAAATGGTTTAAATTGTAAAAAGGCCTCTAGGTCCCAATTTTCAAATGGTTTGAAGGAAGCAGACAAAGGAAGCTACCTAGCTGCAAATGCAGATCATTTCTTGGGAAATGCACATCTCAGAGGGTAGACCCAAGAGCCAGAGAGAAAAACTCTCATGACCACTCGCCAGAGGCAGCCCTAACCAAGGAATATTTCCTGTTCTCAAGGGGGGAGACTTGTGAACACAAGCCCACCTGGATTCATCACTGCTATGACCAGTAACTGCTTTGTGCTCCCAGTTCTTCACCCTTCTGAATAAGCATGTCCATTATGTTGACACTTTGCCTGTCTCACCAATGCATGCCAGGAGTGTGCACATCAGATAACTCATCTTCTTGGTTTGTGGGTCTCCAAATAAAGAGAAGCCATATCTGCAGAGTTTCAGTGTAACCAGACACAGATCGTGGGATCCTGGACTCCAAGCTTGACGCCACACTTTAATAAGACGTTTTTAGGATTCTGGGAAGAGAGTGAACATGTTTTTCACTGGTGGGAGGAATATGAACAACACTGAGAGGATGGATGACCAGAGGATGCACTTCAGTAGAATGAAAAAATATCTACAATCCTTCATTTCTTCCTCTGTCTATGCCCTTTGCAGTGTTACTGGTAGAGCTGAACCCAGAATCTAAGTTTTCTCATCTCCAACTGATCTCGTCCCAGAACCCTCTGTTATAACTCCAAGCCCTAACATTTTGGAATCTGTGACAGACTCCTTCTCATGTGGCTCTCCAGCCTTCTGAGCCCTGGACATGCTCCTAACATGTTCCAACTGCTTTCCAACCTTATGACCTTCCTTGGATTCCCTTCTGCCAGATCACGTCACTGGTCCCTTGACACTGCAAGTACCTTCTGATTTTTATACCAGAGGTTTTGCCACTCCTCTTGCCTGAAATGGCCCTCCTTCCATCCTTACCAGTTAATCCTGCCCATCCTTCAAGGCTCAGCTCAGATATTCTTCACTAGTCTTCTAGTCTGTTCTCGCCACTCCAGCCATTTGGACTCTCTACAACATGAACCAGATCATGTTTGTGAGCCTGGTCTCTGCTCACCTTTCCAGTCCCACATCATGCTCCCTCCTCCTCCCTCCTCCTCCATCCTCCATCCTGTCCCCAAACTCCAGTCAATTTGTCCTCATTCCCAAGCCTGCCATGCTCTTCTTGTCTCCTTGACTCTACCTACATCCGTCTCTCTCATTCTGGGAAAAAGGTACTCACACCAACTTCATGTCCTCTGCTAATCCGTTCCCAACCATGCCCTCTGTGCTGTGAGAATCACTGTTCAGGACATGGGTCCATTCCTGCCCACCACAGCCCAGGGATGGCATCTCTTCATCCCTGAATCCACTAGTGCTATTTAGCACAATGATGCCTGGCACATAGTAGAGACTCTACAATATCAAGTGAATGAATATTCATATGGACAGATGGAGATGTGCATGGATGAGTGGACAGATAGCCTGGAGGTGATGTTTAATTTAGCAAATGCGAGTTTTCTGTTCCCAAAGTGAAAAGCAAATTTAAGGGTTCAAGACAGTGGCTACCTGTCCTACTCACCTCCACAGAGCCCAGCTAGGCAGAGTAAAGACTCATGAACAGCCAACACTCTGACACTGTTGCCCTGTCCTTGGTTCAGTTTCTACTAGATGGAAGACATGTTGTCTATGGTTGCTTTCCCTATCCTTCACTCTTGGCCAATCAAGTCCAAACTGTTGCAAAATTACCCTTTAAAAACTAATCTGAAGGAAAGGAGAAAATTCCTTTGCCCTCAGCCATTGGGCCTGGCCAGGTTCCCTGTGGGTGGGAAAAAATCAAATCTCTCTCTGCAAAGCGAGGATTGTGAAGAAGGATAGGCTACTCCTAAAAGTCTGACTGAAGAGTTCTAGTGACAGAGCTTCCCTAGTAGAGTTAGAATTCAGGCAGTCAGTGACAAGTGCTCTGAATCAAGCCCTGGGCTGGGTACGAGAGGGACCAAGGGAATAATCAGATGTGGACCATACAGTAGAAAGCATTAGGCTAGAAGGAGACCACATACATGGAGACAAGAGACTCAGTTCATTTCAGTTCAGTCACTCAGTCATGTCCCACAATTTGCAACCCCATGGATCGCAGCATGCCAGGCCTCCCTGTCCATCACCATCTCTCGGAGTTCACTCAGACTCATGTCCATCGAGTCCGTGATGCCATCCAGCCATCTCATCCTCGGTCGTCCCTTTCTCCTCCTGCCCCCAATCCCTCCCAGCATCAGAGTCTTTTCCAATGAGTCAACTCTTCGCATGAGGTAGCCAAAGTACTGGAGTTTCAGCTTTAGCATCATTCTTTCCAAAGAAATCCCAGGGTTGATCTCCTTCAGAATGGACTGGTTGGATCTCCTTGCAGTCCAAGGGTCTCTCAAGAGTCTTCTCCAACACCACAGTTCAAAAGTGTCAATTCTTTGGCACTCAGCCTTCTTCACAGTCCAACTCTCACATCCATACATGACCACAGGAAAAACCATAGCCTTGACTAGACGGACCTTAGTCGGCAAAGTAATGTCTCTGCTTTTGAATATGCTGTCTAGGTTGGTCATAACTTTTCTTCCAAGGAGTAAGCGTCTTTTAATTTCATGGCTGCAGTCACCATCTGCAGTGATTTTGGAGCCCCCAAATATAAAGTCTGACACTGTTTCCACTGTTTCCCCATCTATTTCCCATGAAGTGATGGGACCGGATGCCATGATCTTAGTTTTCTGAATGTTGAGCTTTTAGCCAACTTTCACTCTCCTCTTTCACT
>SJYC01028027.1:0-12885 GCA_006408675.1 Madoqua kirkii | reverse complement strand
CATGGCAACCCACTCCAGTATTCTTGCCTGGAGAATACCCTGGACAGAGGAGCCTGGTGGGCTACAGTCTATGGGATTGCAAAGAGTCAGACATGACTGAGTCACTAACACACACACACAACCAACAAGGAACTACTGTATAGCACAGGAAACTCTGCTTAATGTTGTGTGGCAGCCTAGATGGGAGGGGCATTTGGGGGAGAATAGATACCTGAGTATCTATGGCTGAGTCCCTTTTCTGTCCACCTAAAGCTATGACAGCACTGTTAATTGGCTATACTCCAATACAAAATAAAAAACTAAAAAAATCCTAAGTGAAAGAAATGTATGTATGTGGTTCTAGGTGACCCAACTGAATGTTACTATCAGACTTAACATTCTAGAGCCTCTGTAGATGGCTAAGTCACATTAGGAACTTCCCTTCAAGAATGCTGTTCTGGACTGAACCACTTATCCCATAATGACAGGCATACAAAGGGTTAAAAACACAAGGAGAAGGGAAAATACATGCTTTAGTGGAGGGACTAAGGAAAGCTTCAGGGAGGATGTAGGACTTGAGAAACACATGGGATTTTTTACACATGAGATGGGCTCAGTTGCAGAGAATGGGGTGAGGTTCAGGGAAAAGGGAGTGGGGGTGATTTTGGGTCAGAGATACTGAGCAGCAGAGAGACAGAGACTCATGCGACATTTGAGGCAGAAGTGGAGTGGTGACCAAATGGTGGGAAGAAGAAATGAGAGGGCCTGGGGACACATGCCTTGTTGATGATTCTGTCTGCTAGAGGAAGAGCAGAGGTTGCCATCTTGCTTCAGAGTGGTAAGAGCCATTCTCAGATCTAGGGTGGAGTGATGGAGCCAGATCTCCAAGGAGAGGCATCCACAGACTTTCTCTCCTGCTCAGTGATCTTGTGCATGACACAGACATGTCCCTTACCTTATACATATCCCCTGGGGCTCATCTTCACCGAACTTACCTGCTCCCTGCTTTGCTAGTAAAACAGGGTTTGACATTTTTCTGGATTTCTGGTGGGAGTGCCTTACTCTTTGCAAATGCTGTAGTATTAGCATACCTGCTAAGCATAGGCTAGTACAAGAGGCAGGTCAGGTGGTCTGGTATTCCCATCTCTTTCAGAATTTTCCAAAGTTCATTGTGATCCACACAGTCAAAGGCTTTGGCATAGTCAATAAAGCAGAAAGAGATGTTTTTCAAGAGACTATAAAACCAAAAGTCTTAAGAGCTTGAAGAAAGGCAGGCAGAAAATAGGCTCACTGACTTGACTGATTTGATAACTCAGTCAACATTTTGTTAGCATTTACTATGTATCAGTGTGCTGGGCATTAGGGATTGAGAAGTAACATATGGGCCCAAACCTCAATGAGGTTAATCTTCAAGTGAAAAGCAAAGACATGGGGCTCCTTATGAAAGGGAGGTTTAGGGTATGAGTATGAATTTGACTTTATTTTGGAGGGCTCCAAAATCACTGCAGATGGTAACTGCAGCCATGAAATTAAAAGACACTTACTCCTTGGAAGGAAAGTTATGACCAACCTAGATAGCATATTGAAAAGCAGACATATTACTTTGCCAACAAAGATCTGTCTAGTCAAGGCTACAGTCTTTCCAGTGGTAATGTATGGATGAGAGCTGGACTGTGAAGAAAGCTGAGCATCAAAGAATTGATGCTTTTGAACTGTGGTGTTGGAGAAGACTCTTGAGAGACCGCTGGACTACAGGGAGATCCAACCAGTCCATCCTAAAGGAGATTAGTCCTGGGTATTCATTGGAAGGACTGATGCTGAAGCTGAAACTCCAGTACTTTGGCCACCTCATGCGAAGAGTTGACTCATTGGAAAAGACTCTGATGCTGGGAGGGATTGGGGGCAGGAGGAGAAGGGGACAAGAGAGGATGAGATGGCTGGATGGCATCACCGATTTGATGGACATGAGTTTGAGTGAAGTCTTGAAGTTGGTAATGGACAGGGAGGCCTGGCATGCTGTGATTCATGGGGTCACAAAGAGTCAGACACAACAGCAACTGAACTGAACTGATGAATTTGAAAAATGGGTATGAATTTAACAATTAGACACTGGGCCATTTCAAATGCAATAGGAAGGAAACTCCTATGATAATCTCAAAATTAATGTAATAAGAACACTTGAAAAAATTCAACATCCTTTCAGGTTAAAAACAAACACCTGGGAATAGAAGGAGATTTCTTAACCTGATAAATGGTTTCTGTAAGAACCTACAAAGGACACCATAACTGATGCTGAAATACTGAGAACATTCTTGTAAAAATCAAAAGCAAGTTCAGGATGTCTAGTAGTATCACTTCTATTCTATATTTTGCTGGAAGTCCTATACAGCATAAAAAGATTGAAAAAATAAAACTTACGGCATGTAAAGGGAAAAAACAACACTATCATTATTTACAGATGATATAACTACCTACAAAGAACTTTCAGATAAACTATTAGAATTACTAAGATAATTTGGTAAAGTTGCCATGCCATGTTTAGTCACTTCAGTCATGTCTGACTGTTTGCAACCACATGGACTGCAGACTACCACGATCCTCTGTCCACTGGATTTTTCAGGCAAAAATGCTGGAGTGGATTGCCATTTCCTCCTCCAGGAGATCATCACAGCTCAGGGATTGAACCGATGTCTCCTGCATCAACAAGTTAACAAAAGAAATGGAAACCCTTTAAAAACTTTATTAAGGATAAAACTGAAAACTAAAAATATTATTGGGCAAAATTAGAGAAGGTATAAGTAAGTGGCTAGTTATACTAGATACTTGGATTGAAAGACTGATGATGTCAATTTTCTCCAGTTAGATCTATAAATTTGATGAAATTTCAGTAAAAAATAAATCCAAGAGGTTTTCGGGTGTTTTTTTTTTTGGTATGATGATTGATACTTCATTATGAAGTACATACAAAAATGCAATGGGTTAATAACCACTAAGGCATTCTTGAAGAAAAAGATAGGAGTATTAAATCTACCAGACAGCTTTAGTATATAGGACATTATGATATGAGTGCAAGATTGGATAAATACACATAGATAATGAGACATAACAGAGTCCAAAAATTGACTCACACATAAAGATATCTAATATATGCCCAAAATGGCACTGCTGAGTGGTAAGGAAAAGAAAATGTTCTAAGTAACCGGTTTTTGTGCAAAGTGGATCATTGCCGATCCCCTATTTCCCACTATTTATAGAATTAGTTCCAAGTGGGATGCAGATCTGAAAAACAAAAGCAAAATAATAAGCCTCTAGAACTGCACTCTCCTACACAGTAGCCATTACTCATATGTGGCTAAGTTAAATTAGTTAAAATTAAATTAAAATTTAAAATTTTCTGTTTTTCAGTTGCATAAGCCCTTTTCAAGCACACAACAGCCCACTTGGTTTGTGGCTACATTATTAGAAAATGCACATATAGAATACTGCCATCATCACAGAAAGAACTATCAGACAGTGCATCTCTACAACAAGGGTCAACAAACTATGGCCCATGAATAACCTCAGCACATCACATGTTTTTGTAAATTAAGTTTTACTGGAATAGACACATGCAACCATTTACATATTTCTATGGCTGCTTTCAGGGGCTTCCAGGTGGCCCAATGGTAAAGAACGTGCCTGCTGATGCGGCAGACACAAGAGACACACACTTGATCCCTGGGTCGGCAAGATCTGGCAAGAAGGAAATGACAGTCCACTCCAGTACTCTTGCCTGGGAAATCCCATGGGCAGAGGAGCCTGGCAGACTATAGTCCATGGGATCGCAAAGAATATCCTTTATCAGATGTGTTTATGAATGTTTCTCCCTATCTGTGGCTTGTGTATGACTGAGTATACACACACAAGGCTGCTTTCATACTACATGGCAGAACCAAGCAGTCTTGATAGAGGACATATAACCCACAAAGCCTACAATACTTATTATCTGACTTTCCCCAAAATTGTGCAGACTCTTGCTCTAGAAGCTAACACAGGAAAATTTACTAATAATCTTGGATTCTTTAACAGGTCATGAGAATATAACCTTGTTATATTGTTAAATGGAACAAAATTAAAATTAAGAACTATTCATCAGAAAACTTCATTAATAGACTGAGCAGGCAAGTCACAGAATAACAGTGTTAAACGCATAAAGACAGACCTCTTTTCCAGAATATATTACAAAATCCTATACAAATCAATAAGAAAAATAAATGGACAAGAAACTGGAAGGGTATGTCACCAAAAAAACCGAACTCCCAAATGGCAAATAATATATCAAAAGGTGCTTAACAATGTTAGCTCTTCTCAACTTAGTGTACAGATACAATCCAATCCCCCAAAGTGGCAGCAAGTTATTTTGTGGATATTAGCAAACTGATTCTAAGGTTTCTATGGTGAGGCAAAAGACCCAGAATAGCCAACACTATTGAAAAACAAAGGCAGAGGGCTGGCATTACTCAACTTTAAGACTCACTATAAAGTTATAGTAGTCAAGACAGTGTGGAGTTGGCTAAAAAAAAAAAAAAAAGGGCAAACAAATCAATGCAACGGAACAGAGAGCCCAGAAAAAAACCCATACAAATAAAGTCAACTGATCTTTGACAAAAGAGCAAAGGCAAGTCAATGGAGAAAGGACAGTGCTAGTATTAGTTGCTCAGTCGTGTCTAACTCTCGGCAGTCCCTTAGACTGTAGCCCACCAGGCTCCTCTATCCAAGGGAGTTCCCAGGCAAGAATACTGGAGTGGGTAGCCATTCCCTTTTCCAGGGAATCCTCCTGACCCAGGGATCAAACCTGGTTCTCCTGCACTGCAGGCAGATTCTTTACCATCTGAGCCACCAGGGAGAAAGGACAGGTTTTCAACAATGCAAGGGCAACTGGACATTCACATGCAAAAATAAACCTATCTGATGCAAAGTTCACACGTCTCACAAAATGTATTTCCAAAATCACAGACCTAAAAGTAAAAGGCAAAACTACAAAAATTCTAAGAGATAATAACATAAGACAAAATCTAGGCTCAGTAATGAATTTTTAGATACAGCACCAAAAGCATGATGAAAGAAAATTTGACATGTTGTACTTCATTAAAATTAAAATTTTCTGTTCTATGAGAGACACCACTGAAAAAATGAAAAAAACAAGCCACAGATAGGGAGAAACATTCATAAACACATCTGATAAAGGATATATCCAAAATATACAAAGAACTATAATATTAAACTCAACAATAAGAAAACAAAGAATCCAATGTAAAAACAGGCAAAGATGTGAACACACACTTCATCAGTGAAGATATACAGATGGCAAACATTCATATAAAAAGATGTTCAAATTTGTATGCCATTACTGAACTGCAAATGAAAATGAGTTATACCTACCTACATATCGGGAGGGCTAAAATCCAAAAACTGATAACATCAAACACTAAAGAGAATGTAAAGCAACAGGAAGTCTCATTAATTCCTAGTAGAATGAAAAATGGGCACTATGGAAGATAGTTTGGTAGCTTCTTACAAAAGTAAACAAACTATTACCATACATACTATCCATTAACTGCACTCCCTGGTATTTAACTAACTATATGAAAAACTAATGTCCACAAAAACCCTACACATGGAAGTTCATTTATAGCAGCTTAAAAACAGCTGTCAAAATGTCGAAACAACTAAGACTCCCTTCAATATGTGAATGGGTAAACAAACTGTGGACGTTTTGACTATTAATGCAAAAAAATGGAATATTAATGATAAAATTAGCTACTCAGTCACAAAAAGATATGGAGAGACCTCCAATACATAATGCTAAGTGAAATAAGCCAGTCTAAAAAGTCTATGCATTATTTGATCTCAACAATATGACTATGAAAAAAGCAAAACTACAGTAACAGTGGAAAGAGCAGTGATTGCCAGAGGTACTGGGAAAGTGGGTGAGATAAGTAGATGGTACACAGATTTTTAGGGCATTAATATTATCTCATGTGATACCTTCATGGTGGATACATAACATGAAGCATTTGCCAAGGCTAACAGAATTATACAACACAAACAGGGAACCTTAATATAAACCGTGGGCCTTTTCACTAATAATATTATGTTATTATTAGTGCATTCGTTGCAACAAATATATGACACTAATGCAAGATGTTAATAACTGGAAACTCTATGTGTGTATAAGTGTGAGGGGCATGGATAGCATATGGAAATTTTCCATCCTATCTGCTCAATATTTATAAAAAATAACAATTCTTTTTAAAAGATGCTTGACCTCACTGGGCCTGATGGAAACACAAGTTAAACTATAATAAGACCCAGAGATTGTCAGACTAAGTGAAATAAGTCAGACAAAGACAAATACTGTATGATATCATTTATACAAAGCATCTAAAAAAATGGTACAAATGAGCTTATTTACGAAACAGAAAGAGTCACAGATACAGAAAACAAACTTATGGTTACCAAGGAGGAAGGTGAGGAGTGATAAATTAGAGATTGGGATTGATATATACACACTACTATATGTAAAACAGACAATTAATAAGGATCTACTGTATGGCACAAAGAACTCTACTCAATACTCTATATGTTCTATATGGGAAAGAATATTAAAAAGAGTGACTATATGTTGATGTATAACTGATTCACTTTGCTGTACACCTGAAACCAACACAACATTGTAAATCAAGTATAGATCAATAGAAATTAATTTTTTAAATCTATAATAAGATACCACTGGACACATGCCAGAAGGGCTAACATTAAACACACACACACACAATATCAAATGGTGACCAAGATTCACTAACATGCTAATATTGCAACCTCATATAAATGCTGGTGGGACTATAAGTGCATAAGCTCACTTTATAAAACAGCTGAACATCAGCTAAGGAAGATGAACACATGTGCTTTATGACCCCGCAATTCTATCCTACACATATACCCAATAGAATGGGTGCGTGGGAACACCAGGAAGACACACACAAGAATGTTCACAGTAGCACTACCCGTAGAAGCCTCCTAATATGCAAAGTGAGAAAAATAATAACTCCCTCAAGATGGTTTTCAGGATAAAATGTCACCTTTATGAAGCGCTTAGTTCACGACTACACGTGGCATGTACACAGCAGATGGAAGCCACTACATATTATTATTCATGAGCTGCATCAATTTAGTTTTAAGTTGCAAAACCAAAAACACAAAAATGTACTTTGACTTGCAGAAAAAACGCAAGAGTTTATTATTGAGAAACTGTGCCATTCTCTGAGTCTGTCACAAAAAGATAGAGAACCAAGCACAAAAAATACAGAGAACCAGGAGGGCCAGGTGGCAAAGATACAGCCCAGGTCAGGTCACTGGAGTAGCTGGGAGCATAGGTCACGTATGCCAGAGAGGCCAAGGGCTGAGGAAAAGGAATGTCTGGTCCCCTTGATGCTCTGACTGAGGAAACAGCACTCTGCCTATTGTCAATGAAGAATTCCCCCCAATAAGAAAGTTTTGGATGCTGACAGCCACAAAACAACACATGTCCATTACAAGGGTCCAACCCAAATCTATTTTCTCTTGACTGTATATCCCACTTGATTCCTGTGGTCCTAAAGGGACACCATGACAAATAACATCTAGAAACACAGTACCTACTCTCAAGAGGACTGTGGTCTAGACAAAGAAAGAGACACAGAGATTGTAATTCCCACATCACAAGGTGGAGATGGTGGACCAGGGCTGCAAGTTGAGTCCCAAGTAGTCAGGCATGATAGCTATTTTTCTCAATATAACCCAGAAGAACTAAATCTCGACTAAATCCATCACTGGCCTGTTGCTCTGGATTAGAAGGTATATCCAAGCCAAAGCTCTTCTGGAAGAATTGAAATGCAGCCATTTCAGATGAAAAATATCAAATGGGAAAAGTGCAAGATCAAGGTAAAAAATGCAAGAGAAAATTATAGGAACCAGAGGAAAGTGGAAATGATCAGGAATAAGCAAGAAAGGTCTGGAACAAGACTCGTGGGCAGGTGCTCACAACTGGCCTTTATGATCCACTAGTTGTTGAGGATTGGTGTGTCCAGTTGGCTTAAGGAAGCAGGGTCCAGACAAACATAAATAGCATCTGGTACTCATGACCATGTCCCTCTGATTGGCATGTACACCTGGTCCAAATTTGGCCACAAAGATCTTCTCTCCCAGGATCCAAAAGTGAGACACTGATAGAAAGGATCAAGAACCTCAACTAGGACCATACATATATAACATATTTTATATAAGAATGGGATGGCATCTTGTCAGGTACTTGTCAGGATCACACCAACCTAAGTCTCAGGAAAGTATCCTTCTGTCCAGGATGTGATAACAAAACCATTTTTTAAGATCCAAACCCCTGGATTTTTCTCAACTCAAAATGTGACACTCATGGTAGAGATATCAGGTATCAACAAACTAGAACATTTCCTCAGTACTTTATAGTGTATGGTGCCTTGACCCTCTAGACAGCCCTGTAAGGAACAGAAATTTTCCATTCTGTTATAAGTGAAAGTGAAATTGCTCAGTTGTGTCTGACTCTTTGCGACCCTATGGACTGTAGCCTACCAGGCTTCTCTGTCCATGGGATTCTCCAGGCAAGAATACTGGAGTTGGTTAACATTTCCTTCTCCAGGGAATCTTCCTGACCTAGGGATCGAACTCGGGTCTCCCATATTGGAAGCAGACACTTTAACCTCTGAGCCATCAGGGAAGCCCAAGGGGATGACAATGGGGTTAAGGAAAAGAAGTCATTTGCCCAAGCACATCAAGCAGAGCATATGGCAGATTTTTTCCATGAGGCAGATTTTTAAAAATGGGAATAAATTCTTCCCATCCCTGTATGCACCCCCCTTTAATGTGACTGCTGAAACTTTCATTAGGAGGTAGAAGACTATCTCTTTCCACCTTTGAATCTGGGCTTGGCCGTGTGACACACCTGGCAGGAGTTGGAAAGTGCCCAAGCATTGAGGTTTGTCTTCTCTTGCTGCTGGGAACACTGCTTAGCGAGAAGACCAGGCTAGCCTCCCAGATGATAAGAAACCAGGTAGAGCTATCCAAACCAATATTTTACTTAAAATGTAGAGAGAAAAATAGTTTGTTCCTCCCAGTTCCCAAGAAGGGGGCATGCCAGGCTGCAGGGGCCACATGGGGACTCATCAGGGTCGGCTGGTCAGTGGACAGAGGGAGCAGGAAGAAGACAGCCAGGAGACTCTACTGCGGTTTCCATGAGAAGGAACAGGTCAGGCACCGTGCCTATGACTTAACATATGGTGTTTCGATGAATCTTAGGAGGTACTTTAGTATTACTTTCACTTTACAGATGAGGAAACCAAATCTTAGACAGTTACACAACTGTCCCAAAGTCATATAACTAGTACATGGTGGAGCCAGGATTTGATCCAGGGTATCTGGTTACTGGCTCTCATCCCTCCCAGAGCAAAAGAAAGTGAAAGTGTTAGTCACTCAGTCCTGTTTGACTCTGTGATGCCATGGGCTGTGTAGCCTTCTAGGCTCCTTTGTCCATGGAATTCTCCAGGCAAGAATACTGGAGTGAGGAGCCATTCCCTTCCCCAGGGGATCTTCCCAACCCAGGGATTAAACTCAGGTCTCCTGCGTTGCAGGCAGATTCTCTACCATATGAGCTAGCAGGGAAGCCCCAGGATAACTGATTCCCACCAATTGTGGCTGGGGCACAAGGATTATGCACAACGCACAGGCTAGCATGGACATGTGGAAAGGGCAGGCACTGAGGAATTTGCTTCTCATCTTAGGTAAAACTCTCCCTTGGTTCTGATTCTGCCTTTCACAGCTCTTAACACCAGGTAGCATTCGTTGCCTTTGGCCCCTTCGGATCCTCCAGTGTGAACCCTGTAGAAGGGAGGCAGGGCAAAGTTGGCATGTGGTGGGGGTAGGGGGTCTGGGAAGCCGAGGGCCCTAAGCCCTATGTCACCAGGAGCTCAACAAACACTTGATCCACATTCCAGGCCCACTGTTCCAAGATGCCCACATTTTTCCTTGATGCTCCCATAATTCTGAGGAAAAGGGCTGAACAGAAGCTAATGCTCTGAGTCCTCCACCAGCAACACACTGCCTGGGATGGTCAGCCTGTCCTCAGGCAGAGAATGACAAACATCCTCACTATTTTCCACCCACACCTGAGCAACTAATTATTTCACCGACTTAGGCTGACCTGCCCAATAGGGACTGCCCTCCCCACCCTGGTATGACTCAGGAGGGCTGTGAAGACCCCACTAGAGTAGTTTCCTCTGTGTCTCATCGGAGCGGAGAAGCCCCTAGCAGCCCCCAGTCTTGGGGTTAAAAAGCTTTTCACACCTCTGAGTTCCCTGGGAAAAGAGGAGCCACACCCTCAGCTTTAGTGCTAGAGATGTCTGAATATTCCAGGTTCATGAGACTCTCACGGCACTAGTTTGCTCATGATGCCCCTGGGCTCCTAGAGACATCCATCAGCCCCATTCATTACTGAGTCAAGTCCAAGCCACTTCATGAGTTTGTAGTCATGCATCTATTAGCAACAGAAATTAAAACCAAAGATCATCTTTTCATCTTACTCTTAAAGAACCATAGTAACTGCCCAGCAGAACGAGGGTGCTTGCTGGGCAACTCCTCACACTTCATGATGCAACTGGGCACTGCCTTCACACCAATTGTCACTGGGTTTCCCATCCCTACAAACAACGCAAACCCCACTGTGCAAAGACGTGACATCATCTAAGGGAATGCAATGATCCATTGACCCCTTGCACATGGGGTTGTTTTGCTTCCCTCAAACATTCAAAATAAAACTGGCTGAGCCCTGAGCTCAAGGCAGCTCCCTGGCAGGTTTGGCAAAGCACAGGACCCATGGTTTATACCTTGGTAGGTAGGGAGCAGGCAGCAGGCAGACACCAGGGCCTTTGATAACACAATACAGGGGAGGGGCCTAGGGGGCATGGGACAAGGAGCTGTGGGAGGGAGTTAGGGATGGGGTGACCGGGGAAAGGACAGAAGAGACTAAATATACGACTTAACCTCTGCAGGATCCCCTCCCCCATTGGTAAACGGGACATAACCACAGATGTGTTGCCTCCTTTAAGGATTATCATGAGCTCAAATAAGATGTCAGGCTTAGAAATGTTTTGCAAACTGTAAACCTGGGAACAAATGGTAGATGTTGCAGCCATGATACTTCTCATCCCCAGAGATGACTGGAAGGGTCCTTTCCTATGGATGAATCAGGTAGTTCCACAACCTGAAGGAAATGTGGCAGATTGCAAATGATGCTCACAACTCTTCTGGGTCCTTTTAGATAACACTTGACTGCTTATGTACAGGTCTCTGCAGGCTTCGTAAGGATCAGTGACTATTTCAAAGACAAGGTTAAAGCAGGTTCCCAAGGGAAGGAAGAGTCCAATCCTGAATTCAGGCAAAGCACCAGGAGCACTCAGAAACTTTAAAAACAATTCCATAAATGCTCTCCTGGGCTTCTTGGTGGACTACAAGGCTTCCCATCAATCATGAATGAAGGGGAGCTTGACTGTATTACAAAATTAATAATGTAGGATGGTAGATAACAAAGCTATTCATAATCATAATTGTTTCTGCATGCATTTTCTTGAAAGCTATTTCATGTTTGTCAAGAACTAGGAATGAAGTCTCTTCTTTAGATACTTATATGGTCAGGCACCAAGCAGGGCTATATTCTCCTGCACACAGTAACTGTGGCTCTGAAAATATGTGTGTTTAAAATCTTATAAACAGCTTTTATTTTTCCAGCAGCCTCAGAAGAGTCTATATCCCTTAAAAATAACAATCTCCCACTCTTTCACACCATATTTTAGTTTAGATTTTCATAGATGGCTGCCAAAAGCACTTCAATCACGTAAAATTTCAAACTAAAGGCAAATATTAGGGCACTTCTGGAGAAGGAAATGGCAACCCACTCCAGTATTCTTGCCTGGAGAATCCCATGGACGGAGGAGCCTGGTGGGCTACAGTCCATAGGGCCGCAGAGTCGGACACGACTGACCAAGCAACTTAACTAACTTAACTAGGGCACTTCAGTCCTCAGTCATGTCCAACTCTTTGCAACCCCATGGAATGCAAAACGGCAGGCTTCCCTGTCCATCACCAACTTCCAGAGCTTGCTCAAACTCATATCCATCGAGTCAGTGATGCCATCCAACCATCTCATTCTCTATCGCCCCCTTCTCCTCCTGCCTTCAATCCTTCCCAGCATCAGGGGCTTTTCCAATGAGTCAGTTCTTTGCATCAGGTGGCCAAAGTATTGGAGTTTCAGCTCTAGCATCAATCCTTCCGAAGAATATTCAGGACTGATTTCCTTTAGGATTGACTGGTTTGATCACTTTGCAGTCCAAGAGACTCTCAAGAGTCTTCTCTAACACCACAGTTCAAAAGCATCAGTTCTTTGGCACTCAGTTTGCTTTATGGTCCAACTCTCACATCCATACATGACTACTGGAAAACCATAGCTTTGACTAGACGGACCTTTGTTGGCAAAGTAATGTCTCTGCTTTTTAATATGTTGTCTAGGCTGGTCATAGCTTTTCTTCCAAGGGGCAAGCATCTTTTAATTTCATGGCTACAGTCACCATCTGCAGTGATTTTGGAGCTCCAAAAAAACAAAAGCCTGTCACTGTTTCCATTTTTTCCCCCACCTATTTGTCATGAAGTGATGGAAGAAAAGTTATGACCAACCTAGATAGCATATTCAAAAGCAGAGACATTACTTTGCCGACTAAGGTCCGTCTAGTCAAGGCTATGGTTTTTCCGGTAGTCATGTATGGATGTGAGAGTTGGACTGTGAAGAAAGCTGAGTGCCAAAGAATT
>SJYC01028026.1:0-14915 GCA_006408675.1 Madoqua kirkii | reverse complement strand
GATGGAAGAAAAGTTATGACCAACCTAGATAGCATATTCAAAAGCAGAGACATTACTTTGCCGACTAAGGTCCGTCTAGTCAAGGCTATGGTTTTTCCAGTGGTCATGTATGGATGTGAGAGTTGGACTGTGAAGAAGGCTGAGTGCCAAAGAATTGATGCTTTTGAACTGTGGTGCTGGAGAAGTCTCTTGAGAGTCCCTTGGACTGCAAGGAGATTTCTTTGGAAGGAATGATGCTAAAGCTGAAACTCCAGTACTTTGGCCACCTCATGCAAAGACTTGACTCACTGGAAAAGACTTTGATGCTGGGAGGGATTGGGGGCAGGAGGAGAAGGGGACAACAGAGGATGAGATGGCTGGATGGCATCACTGACTCAATGGACGTGAATCTGAGTGAACATCAGGAGTTGGTGATAGACAGGGAGGCCTGGCGTGCTGCAATTCATGGGGTCGCAAAGAGTCGGACACGACTGAGCGACTGAACTGAACTGAACTGAACTGAACTGAACTGAACTGATGGGACCCGATGCCATGATCTTAGTTTTCTAAATGCTGAGCTTTAAGCAAACTTTTTCACTCTCCTCTTTCACTTTCATCAAGAGGCTCTTTAGTTTTTCTTCACTTTCTGCCATAAGGGTGGTGTCATCTGCATATCTAAGGTTGTTGATATTTCTCCCAGAAATCTTGATTCCAGCTTGTGCTTCTTCCAGCTCAGCATCTCTCATGATGCATTCTGCATATAAGTTAAATAAGCACGGTGACAATATACAGCCTTGACATACTCCTTTTCCTATCTGGAACCAGTCTGTTGTTCCATGTCCAGTTCTAACTGTTGCTTCCTGACCTGCATATAGGTTTCTCAAGAGGCAGGTCAGGTGATCTTGTATTCTCTTCTCTTTCAGAGTTTTCCACAGTTTATTGTGACCCACACAAAGGCTTTGGCATAGTCAGTGAAGCAGAAAAAGATGTTTTTCTGGAACTCTCTTGCTTTTTCGATAATCTAGTGGATGTTGGCAATTTGATCTCTGGTTCCTCTGCCTTTTCTAAATCCAGCTTGAATATCTGAAGTTCATGGCTCACGTATTGCTAAAGCATAGCTTGGAGAATTTTGAGCAATACTTTGCTAGCGTTTGAGATGAGTGCAATTGTGCAGTGGTTTGAACATTCTTTGGCATTGCCTTTCTACCTTTCCCAGTCCTGTGGCCACTGCTGAGCTTTCCAAATTGGTTGGCATACTGACTGCAGCACTTTCACAGCATGATCTTTCAGGATTTGAAATAGCTCAGCTGGAATTCCATCACCTCCACTGGTTTAGTTCGTAGTGATGCTTCCTAAGGACCACTTGACTTCGCATCCCAGGATGTCTGGCTCTAAATGAGTGATCACACCATCGTGATTATCTGGGTCATGAAGATCTTTTTGGTATAGTTCTTCTGTATATTCTTGCCACCTCTTCTTAATATCTTCTGCTTCTGTTAGGTCCATACCATTAACTTAGGTCCCTTATTATGCCCATCTTTGCATGAAATGTTGCCTTGGTATCTCTAATTTTCTTGAAGAGACCTCTACTCTTTCCCATTCTATTGTTTTCCTCTATTTCTTTGCAGCAATCATTGAGGAAGGCTTTCTTGTCTCTTCTTGCTCTTCTTTGGAACTCTGCATTCAGATGGGTATATTTCCTTTGCTCCTTTGCCTTTAGCTTCTCTTCTTTTCAAAGCTATTGTTAAGCCCTCCTCAGATAACCATTTTGCCTTTTTGCATTTCTTTTTTTTTGGGGAATGGTTGTGATCACTACCTCCTGTATAATGTCACAAACCTCCATTCATACTTCTTCAGACACTGTATCAGATCTAATCCCTTGAATCTATTTGTCACTTCCATTGTATAATTGTAAGGGATCTAATTTAGGTCATACCTAAATGGTGTAGTGGTTTCCCCTACTTTCATCAATTTAAGTCTGAATTTGGCAATAAGGAGTTCATGATCTGAGCCACAGTCAGCTCACAGTCTTGTTTTTGGTGACTGTATAGAGCTTCTCCATCCTTGGCTGCAAAGAATATAATCAATCTGATTTCAGTATTGACCATCTGGTGATGTCCATTTGTAGAGTCTTCTCTTGTGTTGTTGGAAGAAGGCATTTTCTATGACCAGTGCATCCTCTTGGCAAACTCTGTTAGCCTTTGCCTTGCTTCAATTTGCACTCCAAGGCCTGTTGCTACAGGTATCTCTTGACTTTCTTGGTTCCTGGGTAGTAGTGATAACCAATATTTTACAAATATTTTCTCCCTTAGATTGTAAACCTGATCAGGAGAAGACATGAACTTACTTAAGTCTGTACGTGAGTCTGAGTAAACTCCGGGAGATGGTGATGAACAGGGAGGCCTGGCATGCTGCGATTCATGGGGTCGCAAAGAGTCGGACACAGCTGAGTGACTGAACTGAACTGAAAACATAGTAGGTGGCCCATAAATCACTGCTGTTTCACTCTATTTCCTATGTCACTTCATATTTCAACAACTTTATGACAGAGCTATCTACTGACATCAACTTTACTTTGCAGTTATGGAAGCTGAGAATCTGAGAGGGCAGATAATGCTCCAAATTACAATCAGTTTAAAATGGAACCAGGAACAGGATCAGAATCTTAACCCAAGTCTCTTTCATCTAAATTCTACACTCTTTTTTTTTTTTTTTTGCCATGCCCTGCAGCTAGTGGGATCTTAGGGACTGAACTCATTACCCTTGCAATGCAAGCATGGCGTCCTAACCACTGAATTGCCAGGCAATTCCCTCTAAATCCTACACTCTTGCAGACACCTCAGGTTTCTGGACAGACTCTAAATGGAACATGTCCATAGTTTTAGTCCACTCAAGGATGACAGGAGTCCAAGTCTGCAGGCCTCTGTCTTTAGCGAGGAACGTTTACCTGAGAAGCCCAAGAAACTATTTCCTATGGGCTCCTGGCCCTGAAGCTCTTTCTGGGGCATCTTTAAGAGCCTGGTGTCCTGTTGCCTCCTTCTCTGTCTCCAGCTCTGAGTTACACTTGCCGGCTTGCTCCCAGTGGTCAGATCAGACTGGTTCTGTCAGTTGTTGGTTCCCTGACTCACTCAGGACATAGAAAAGGAGAGAACAGGACTGACCTGGTTTAGTCCCTGACCTTCCATGCCATTAACAAGCAGGACATTCACCATAAGACCCGGGAAGTGCCCCAGAGTTTGGGGAAGACATTAGCTAAGGTGAGAAAGAGGCTGTCCAGGAAACACTCCAGGTGTGAACACTTCAAATGCCTGGCAATAGGCTCCTGATAATTACTAATTACAGGTTCTAACATTATATGGGTTCTAGTAATAGAACAGGTTTCTGGGCTGCACCCAAAAATAGCTTTAATACTTACCAACAGGAGACAAAGGTTGACTGAATTTGGATATGGGATATGATTCCTGCTACATCTGCAGGCATTATCTACATGTAAAACAACATCCAGAAGAAGCACAAGGGACATCTCTTCCTGGTGCTTCATTAGAAAATGAAAGCTTTTCCAAGAAGTTTCCCAGAGATATCCCCTCACATCCCTTCACAGAATGACAACACAGGCAGGGGCCTAAACCAATCTCTGGTAACAGACATGGAACCACTATGGTTGACTTAGATGAATCAGGATTCGTCCCTGGAGCTAGGGATGGGCTCACTGATTCTTGAATCCTCGTCCCTGGAGGAAAGACGCACAAAGAAGCAAAAGAAGAGGAGGAGGAGGAAAGGAAAACTGTTCTGTAAACTAACACCGGTATTTCTTACAAAGTTAAATTACCCCACTACTTGCTGATCCTATTATGCAACCATTAAAATAATTATGGAGCAGCATGGTTAAATCTTATAATTTAATAAGATAAAAAAAGCAGGAGACAAAAATGTATGTGTATAAGGTTTGCAGCATACAAATGTGTCTGTATGTGGATAATACTGAAATCATGTGCCAGAATAAAGTTAATTCAGAGACACATTAGATGGAGGGATTGAGACTGACTTCACTTTCAATTTCCCCAACATCCTGTAATGTTAGAAAATGTTAACTGTAAGACTGTGGATAATTAATAAAACAAGACCCAGCCTATCAGTTGAACTTAGCTATGATGGAGATACTGAAAGCAAACAGAGCATGCAGATATTCTAGTCTAGGTCAGGCTCAGAGAGACTCAAAGACCCACAGGCTGTGCTGGAGGGAAGGATTGATTTCTCAAGGTGAAATTCTGAGCATCTCTGTAAATAAAATGAAGCTTGTCTTTTATATTAACTATAGCATTTTTTAAAAGCTTGATGAATTTAAACTATGTGTGAAGGGTATGTATGTTTCGGGTGGGCAGTCAGATATTAACCACAGTTAGTCCACCCAGAATCCACTGTTGAGAACCCCAGAAGGAACTGGAAAAGACAAGTGCTGATCCTCCAGAGCAATCAAGTCTGAGGCCTGAGTGCTACTCAGTGGGAGAGACAAACAGAGGTTTCAAAAATCGACAAAGAACCTGAAGTGTCAAGGAAAGGTACTTTGCCTGTAGGTATTCTCACTCAGGCAACTCTCTGTAGCAAGACTCCAGGGTAAGTATAATATAAATATTCTAAGACTCTAGCTGGTCTTAGAATATAAAGAGATTTGTCTAAAATGGAGCGGTCCCCAATGAATGGTCCCCATGTGGACCCAGGCTCAGGAAAAGCTGGAGCAGCAGGAAATGGCTGATCCACACTTGCAACAACAATCTGTTCCCAGTAGGGCCAACCACATTCAGGAAAACTCTAGATGTGTGACACCCCTCAGAGTGTCCTCTCTTCTTTCCTTTGTTTCAGGAAGGATGCTGGGTTAGCTGCATGTAACAGACAGCCCCATCTCAAAGTGTTACCACTTAAGACATATATTATTTAACATAAGGAGTCCGGAGCCAAGTGAGCAAAGGCAGCTGCTCAACTACACCTTCAAGGATGAGGATTCTCTTATCCTTCTATTCAACTACCTTTAGCCTGGGCTTTGGTCTCAGACTCACACCCTTTTGGAAAGCAAGATGGCAGCCCCAGCAAAGCTTCTCACACAGACTCAGTAACATCCAGAAGAAAAGACAACCTTCTGTTCTGTGTCTGTTTCCTTCTGACAGTGAGGAAGCCTCTCCCAGAAGCCCCTGCCACACTCCTCTCACACCTTCTTGACCACAGCTGCACCAAGTGCCCAAGCCCAAACCAATGACCAGCCAGCGATGGGAGCCTACCATGGGGTCCCAGGAAAGGCTGATACAGATGTGGGCACAATTCCATTAGAAAGGAGAAGAGTGACGCCCTGGGTATGAGCCACAGCACAGTTACAGCTGGGTGCCCATGCTCTTGACACTGCCCCATTCCCCTATATCAGAAAGACACCTCCCTGACCTCTTCCACTGTCTCTGTCTCACAAGCCTGTTTTCCAGTCTATTCAGGCATTGGAAATTCTCTTCCTCAACAGGTCTCATCTGGAAAGCATTACAGCTTCTGTGGAGCTGGGTGGTATCCTGCTTCAATCAGTACTCCTTTCTTTCCCGGGTCCTACATCATTGTCTTTATGCTCACCAATGTCCTCCTTCTGTACTAGTCAGCCAAGTGGCTTCTGTCTTTCCCAAACTAGACCATGAGCTTCCTGAAACAGACACTATGACTCATGTCTCAGTCCCCGGAGGGTCCAGCTCTCCACCTCGTGCTCCGCACCTGGCCACCTGAGCTTTGCATCAAGTAGCTGAGATCCAAGAATCCACCTTGCACATTCATGTTGCTAATCAGGCCAATGCCTATGCTCCTAGTTAATTTAATTTGTCTAACTTAATGTGAAGCAAGGCAGAAGGCTGCACTCCCCCCTCTGTCCCCACCTGCCTACTGATTTCAATTGCATATGGACAGAGTCTGCATCCTTGAGATGTTACAGAGCAGCAGATGGGGCACCTGGGTCACAGTGAGTGTCCCCTGCGGCTTCTCCCTGAGCCTCCAGCCTGAGAGGCCAGGATCACCCCCACAGCAAGTGTCTCAGAATCACACTGAGCATGCAGGAGATGGGCCAATTCTTTTAAGATAAAGCAGTGACTTTATCTTAAAAACTAAGTTCCAACTAAGTTAGTTACTCGTCTCTCTTACTTGGTGAGTGTTGCTCTACGGATGACTGCCAGACTCTTTGCTTTAGAATTCTTCTCCCTTCTTGCACACAACAGCCCATGATACAACTGAAGACAGAGTTCTTATCTCCTGTCCTTGCTTCTGAAACTAAGGCCCGAACTCCTGCATGGTTCTCCATGTAACAGGGGGATTCTCTCAGCTGCCTGGCTGGCCTCACTCATCTGAAAATAAAAGAGCAGAACCTGACACTCTAGGGATGGCGTGTAGGCAAAGCAGAAAAGGGGAGATTTCCAGTTTCCCGGTTAGCTACTAAAGAAACCCACAACTGCATTAACTGTCCAAGCAATAATTTAAATGACAGTGTATGTTGAACTTCCCAATTTGGAAAGAGCACCAGCTTTGAAGTCAGTTCAGAGGCATGTCCAAAATCTAGGTGAGCCACTGATCAGACTGCTGTGTGACGCTGAGCAGGTCAAATCACTTCTCCGAGCTTCAGTACCCTCATCTCTAAAATGGCCATCATGATACTGATCTCAAAGGATTGTTAGGACGATTTAATTAAAACACAACGTATTCAAAGAAACCAGCATAGAATAAAAACTCAATAAATGGGAGCCATGAAACTATTACCACTAAAAACATTAACCCCTAGGTTGTTTTTCCACATACTGTGCATCTGGCCTGTACAAACCACACCAAGCCTGTACCAAAGAAAGTCAGAGCAGGAACTGCTCTCAAATACCAACTCAGCTCCATGGTTCTCAACCGCACTGGGAAGAAATCTGGAAAGGTTTCAAAACCTACCACATCACAGGCCCAACTGCAGACCAATTAAATCGGCCGACAGGGTGAGAGCATCTGTTTTCTTGGACCAGTCTCCTCACTTTACAGGGGAAGACAGCAGAAAGAGAGGTGATTTTTCCCATGGATCTTTTCCAGGGTGATACTGCGGAACTTGCCCACTATTTCAAATATCAGAACATCTCAGGGACTGATTCTATCAGCGGATGGCAAGATCACTTCCAGCCAACATGTGTGAACAGCTTGTCTTCCATACCTTCACCCAGCTCTCCTCTGTGCAGACAGGGTTTGTCTTGTCTTGAAGGGTTTGTGTGACGGGCAGAGACGGGCAAGGTGAAGGGCAACGTGAAGGGCAATATTCCAGGGATAAGAAACAGAGGGCTACTTACGCTGCCGGAATGCTCAGAGCCTTCTCCTCGCGTCCCAGCCCAGCTCCCTCACGTCCAGCGCAAGCTGCTCTCCCAGCAAGAAAGTACTCCTTCCCTCTGGCTGTTTCCTACTTTGGGGCCTTATCCCCTACCAGGGCCCTAGGACAAGTCAGAGGGCCCCTCCTTCCGCAAACATTAAACTATTTAAAGGGCTATTCGCTGAGCACCCATGGGCTGGCGGGCAAACGACTCATCTCTAACTTGTCCAAGGAAGAGGCCACCCCTCAGCACCGATAACCAGAGGCCCAACCATCTGCTAAACTGGGGAGAACCACTGGGGAGGCACACACTGGACAAATTAGAGCTAGTCTAGAGGACTGCAGAGTTCAGAGGGGGCAGAAATGCACCTGTTTAGGAAAAGGCTCCTCTTCAGCGGTGGCAATAACGGCCACAGAACCACGGCCATTGTGGTTTCTGAACTCTCGCGTGAGCAGCGTGGGCGCGGGACTGAAGCCGTTGCTGATTGGCTGACTTTAGCTGGGCAGCATGGACTTTGGTGTTTGACTGGTGCTGGAGGAGGCTAGTGTACTTCGAGGATTTATGGCCAAAAAAGTCTTATTCTTTTTTTTTTTCCCCATGTTTTTACTTAAACCCCTTTTTAAAAAAAAGAACTGAAGTATAGTTAATTTACAATGTTTTTATTCTTGTCTTGATGTTAGGGTATGGCAACTTTTTTTTTCTAGCCTAAGTCAGCCTCTGGTCTTTACTCAGGTAAGTCTGGTTCTTGTTCTGAAATGAGGACACCCAACCCCTAATTCTAGAAGTTCACGGTCTACTTAGGCATTCAGGGCACACTTCTAAAAATGGAACCAGTGGGACCTGGCGTGGTGTTCATTAAGCAAACAATCGTGGTATAAGTTCCAGTGATGTTTCAGCCCATGTGAAAACACTGGGGGCCACTTCACAGGCTACCTTTGGCCACACCAAGAATTCTTGACTTTGGTCCTAATGTCTCCTGGCATTCTGCCCCCAAATACTGGACATTGTCTTTTGGTTGACACTTTCTTTCCTCCAACTTAAATCCACATGCTTTCTTAGTGACCTTAAAGAGGTCACTCTGTGATCCTCAGCTTGCACATTATATACTCAATATGTGGATCAATTCTATAATGTCCCTGCCAAATATTTGGTATGTTTACAACCACTGATGGTGAACTCAATACCTGTCAAGGCTGCCATTTTTGAATGGTGGAAACAAATTATATGGAGTTGAAATCTGTGTTCTTATAATTTTCATTTTTACCTCTAGGTCCCAGGGTGGTGGTGGGGGAAATCTAATTCTCCAGATGTGGTAAATATTACAGGAATTAGACCCAGGTTCAGATCTTAGCTATGCCACTCCTAGCTCTGTGGCTTGGCTCTTTACCTGCCGATTTTAGCATCCATTGATGAATCTTGCCTGTAGGAATTAATACTGTGGTACACTAATGCTGATTCTCTGTTTACCCGTGCTTCAGTGTCCTCATCTGTATATGGAACCTGGGAAATTTTTTTAAAAGAAAGTATGTAATATAGCACAGTACCTGGCATATGCAGAGTACTCAGTAAATGCTAGCTTTTATAATTCAAAGATACCAATGTTTTGAAGGACATTCTTTTCTAGGCTAAACATCTCTGATTCATGCCATAGTTCTCAGGCCCCTCACTGTCCTGGACAGCAGATGCAGAACATGCTCGGGTGGCCATCGCCCCTCTAATGGGCACCCCTTTCCAGTTCCCACCGTCAGCCTTTACTTTCAGGGCTAACACCCTGACTACTTAGAGACAGAAGATGGAAGAACTGTGCAGCAGGAGCACGCTGTGCTTTCACATCTGGCAGGGACAGGGAGGTGCCCCAGGGAAGCCAAGACCCGCTGTCTTGGAAGTGAGCAGGGAGAGGGCACCAGCTGGTGAGGGGCAGTGGCGGGTAGGGGGTGGGCATGGGAGGCAGGATCCATACTTCCCCCCAGTTCCTACCATGGGTAATGCCTTGGCTGCTGACCAACCCAGGGCTCGCTGCTTACTTCTGACTAGCAGGAAGGAGCCGAAGGAGATGCTCCTTTGAAAGTGTAAATTCCTTGCAGTTCCCTACTCCAGGCATCCTTGGCCTAGAAAAACAGACCAAGAGAATGGTACCCCCATCTGGACTCACAGAGAGCATTTTATCTAGCACTTCAGAAAACCATGGGAGAAGAAATGAAAAGGGCAGAACTAGCAAGGCCACATGCTTTTTCAATCAGTCACTGGTGCTAGAATGTTCTAGTGGAGGAGGGGGTGGGTCTGAAGATCATTTTACTACTTAGAAGACTGGGAGTCCAGTGAAGGAAAATGATTTGCCCTGAATCATGAGCTATGGCAGAGCCTGGCTTCTGGCCAAAGTCTTCTCTGCTTCCTGTCATCAAGCCTCTGCATTTCCTCCTTAACCCCCTCACCCCCACACAATGTGTGTGTCTGTGTGTCTGTACACTTACACATATAATATGTACATATAGACACATATATACCTGTTAGGATCTTCAGTGAATGCATTAGAGACAATTTAGAAAATGAAGAAACCAAAGATGAAAATTCATCCAAAATTGAGAAATTTTACAGTAGGGTATTTTCTCTGTGTATACACATAATACATGAAAAATACATATTTATGCATATTGAGGCATTGGAATTTACTATAGGTACGGATCACACTATAGTATCTAGTTATACCTACTAATATTCTTCCTAAACATTTAATAGCTTTAAAATATGACATTGTATGCATGTACCACATATACTGAACATTCCCTTGTGGATGATCTTGAGATTACTTTTTAAAATTACAGTTTAAACAAAAAGGCAATTTAGACAATTTTCACTTCCAGCCAAAGTGGAGTAATAGGAATCAGAGAATTCTGTTACCCTAGGACTATGCCAAAACCTTTGACTGTGTGGATCACAATAAACTGTGGACAATTCTGAAAGAGATGGGAATACCAGACCACCTGACCTGCCTCTTGAGAAACCTACAGGCAGTTCAGGAAGCAACAGTTAGAACAGGACTTGGAACAACAGACTTGTTCCAATAGGAAAAGGAGTACGTCAAGGCTGTGTATTGCCACCCTGCTTACTTTATTTATATGCAGAGTACATCATGAGAAACTGTGGGCTAGAAGAAGCACAAGCTGGAATCAAGATTGCTGGGAGAAATACTAGTCACCTCAGAAATGCAGATGACACCACCCTTATGGTAGAAAGTGAAGAGGAACTAAAAACTGAAACTGATGAAAGTGAAAGAGAAGAGTGAAAAAGTTGGCTTAAAACTCAGCATTCAGAAAACGAAGATCATGGCATCTGGTCCCATCACTTCATGGGAAATAGATGGGGAAACAGTGGAAACAGAGTCAGACTTTATTTTGGGGGGCTCCAAAATCACATCAGATGGTGATTGCAGCTATGAACTTAAAAGACGCTTACTCCTTGGAAGGAAAGTTATGACCAACCTAGACAGCATATTCAAAAGCAGAGACCTTACTTTGCCAACAAAGGTCCGTCTAGTCAAGGCTATGGATTTTCCTGTGGTCATGTATGGATGGGAGAGTTGGACTGTGAAGAAGGCTGAGTGCTGAAGAACTGATGCTTTTGAACTGTGGCGTTGGAGAAGACTCTTGAGAATCCCTTGGACTGCAAGGAGATCCAACCAGTCCACTCTGAAGGAGATCAGCCCTGGGATTTCTTTGGAAGGAATGATGCTAAAGCTGAAACTCCAGTACTTTGGCCACCTCATGCAAAGAGTTGACTCACTGGAAAAGACTGATGCTGGGAGGGATTGGGGCAGGAGGAGAAGGGGACGACAGAGGATGAGATGGTTGGATGGCATCACTGACTCGATGGATGTGAGTCTGAGTGAACTCCGGGAGTTGGTGATGGACAGGGAGGCCTGGTGTGCTGCAATTCACGGGGTCGACTGAACAACAAAAAAAAAGTTTTAAAAACATGCAAAACATTTTGAAATCAGGTAGCACGTGCAAAAAAAAAAGTTTTGTAAAACAGCAATTTTCAAAAACTGCCATTGGGCAATGAAGGGCAGTGATCCTTGAGATGGGAAAGCGCCAGGTAAATGAGCCCTTTAGCTGCCCCAGGTAATTGCCTAGGGAGGGTTTCCAGGGCATGCAGGGAAGGGATACCCCAGCAGAGCTCTGTGAGCTCCTGAGTTGAGTAAGATGGAGCCGGAAGTCCAGGGAGACTAGACAGAGACGTGGAGAGATTTCTGCAGAGAGCAAACTGCACACCTGCAGAGGGTCTGTCTTGAGTCTTCAGGAGAATACTGATTAGCACTTGTGGGGAAACCACCAGAGGCTGGCAAAAAACCATTTGGAAGGATCTGCCATATGAGTGCCCTGGACACAGCCTATTCTCACCAGCCAGACTAGAAAACTCAAACTTCACAGGGCATTCAGTTGAATAGTCAGGAAGGTCTTGCCTCAACGGTATGAAAAAATTAGCCCTAGACTGTCTTGTTCTGCACTCACCAGAGATGTCTTAAAAACAAGAGCCAAAAGAATCAAATTGTTTCTACATAACTCAACTGTGTCCCAGAATAGTGATCAATCTTAAAAGAGAAACATACAGAACCCAACAAGGAATAATTCACATTTTGCATTCAATAAAAAATTACCAAGCAGGCAAAGAATCTGGAAAGCATAACTCATAATATGGGAGTAAATTAACCTACTAAAATTGACCCAGATCTAACACAGATGCTAGAATTAGCAGACAAGGACATTAAAATAGTTATTCTATCTGCATTCTATGTGTTCAGATAATTAAGTAGCGACATTGAAGATACAAAAGATCCAAATCAAACTTTGAGAGATGAAAACTACAATGGTTGATATGAAAAGCACAGTGGTTGTGATTAAATGCAGAGCAGACATTTCAGAAAAAGAGATGAAATAACTTGAGGTATAGAAGTTATATAAAATGAAACATAGAATGACAAGATTTTTTAAAAATGAAAAGAGCATCAGTGAACTAAGTGCAAAAAAAAAAGTTTTGTAAAACAGCAATTTTCAAAAACTGCCATTGGGCAATGAAGGGCAGTGATCCTTGAGATGGGAAAGCGCCAGGTAAATGAGCCCTTTAGCTGCCCCAGGTAATTGCCTAGGGAGGGTTTCCAGGGCATGCAGGGAAGGGATACCCCAGCAGACTCTGTGAGCTCCTGAGTTGAGTAAGATGGAGCCGGAAGTCCAGGGAGACTAGACAGAGACGTGGAGAGATTTCTGCAGAGAGCAAACTGCACACCTGCAGAGGGTCTGTCTTGAGTCTTCAGGAGAATACTGATTAGCACTTGTGGGGAAACCACCAGAGGCTGGCAAAAAACCATTTGGAAGGATCTGCCATATGAGTGCCCTGGACACAGCCTATTCTCACCAGCCAGACTAGAAAACTCAAACTTCACAGGGCATTCAGTTGAATAGTCAGGAAGGTCTTGCCTCAACGGTATGAAACAATTAGCCCTAGACTGTCTTGTTCTGCACTCACCAGAGATGTCTTAAAAACAAGAGCCAAAAGAATCAAATTGTTTCTACATAACTCAACTGTGTCCCAGAATAGTGATCAATCTTAAAAGAGAAACATACAGAACCCAACAAGGAATAATTCACATTTTGCATTCAATAAAAAATTACCAAGCAGGCAAAGAATCTGGAAAGCATAACTCATAATATGGGAGTAAATTAACCTACTAAAATTGACCCAGATCTAACACAGATGCTAGAATTAGCAGACAAGGACATTAAAATAGTTATTCTATCTGCATTCTATGTGTTCAGATAATTAAGTAGCGACATTGAAGATACAAAAGATCCAAATCAAACTTTGAGAGATGAAAACTACAATGGTTGATATGAAAAGCACAGTGGTTGTGATTAAATGCAGAGCAGACATTTCAGAAAAAGAGATGAAATAACTTGAGGTATAGAAGTTATATAAAATGAAACATAGAATGACAAGATTTTTTAAAAATGAAAAGAGCATCAGTGAACTATGTGATAACTTAATGGCCTAACATATATGCAAATTAAACCCTTACAGGAGAGGAGTTAAGAGGAGAGGACAGAAGAAAACAATGGTCAAAATTTTCCAAATTTGATGAAAATGATAAAGCCACAAATCCAAAGAGCTCAAGAAACCCCAAGCACAAGAAACATGAAGAAAATTACACCAATAATATTATTACTATTAAAAGTGTTCAACTCTAATAAAAAAGATAAAATAATGAAAACAGCCAGAGAAAAAAGACACGTTATCAATAGAAGAATAAAGACAAGGATGACAGAAACTTTCTCATAGGAAACAAAGCAAATTACAAGGGGAAAAAAAGTGCCAAACATCAATTCTGTATTTAAATACATTTCTTTCAAAATTGAAGGTTAAATGAAGATATACAAGAGCTGAACAAATCATCACCAGCAGAAGAAATGTTAAAAAGCCTTCAAGTGGAAAGAAAATGATACCAGATAGAAACATGGATACAATAAGCACAAAAAATGGTTAACTGTGTAGACATGATTTTTTTTTCTTATATAAACCACTTTAAAAGATAATTTACTGTCTAAATAACAATAACAACATAGAAAGGAAGCAAAATGCAAAGGAGAAAAGGAAAGATACACCCATCTGAACGCACAGTTCCAAAGAATAGCAAGGAGAGATAAGAAAGCCTTCCTCAGTATTCAGTGCAAAGAAATAGAGGAAAATAATAGAACAGGGAAGACTAGAGATCTCTTCAAGAAAACTAGAGATACCAAGGGAACATTTAATGCAAAGATGGGCTCAATAAAGGACAGAAATGGTATGGACCCAACAGAAGCAGAAGATATTAAGAAGAGGTGGCAAGAATACACAGAACTGTATGAAAAAGATCTTCATGACCAAGATAATCACAAAGGTGTGATCACTCACACTCGACTAGAGCGGACATCCTGGAATGTGAAGTCAGGTGGGTCTTAGGAAGCATCACTACGAACAAAGCTAGTGGAAGTGATAGAATTCCAGTTGAGCTATTTCAAATCCTGAAAGATGATGCTGTGAAAGTGCTGCGCTCAATATACCAGCAAATTTGGAAAGTTCAACAGTGGCCACAAGACTGGAAAAGGTCAGTTTTCATTCCAATCCCAAAGAAAGGCAATGCCAAAGAATGCTCGAACTACCGCACAATTGCACTCATCTCATATGCTAGTAAAGTAATGCTCAAAATTCTGCAAGCCAGGCTTCAGCAATATGTGAACCGTGACCTTCCAGATGTTCAAGCTGGATTTAGAAAAGGCAGAGGAACCAGAGATCAAATTGCCAACATCTGCTGGATCATAGAAAAAGCAAGAGAGTTCCAGAAAAACATCTATTTCTGCTTGATTGACTATGCCAAAGCCTTTGACTGTGTGAATCACAATCAACTGTGGATAATTCTGAGATAGGAATACCAGACCACCTGACCTGCCTCTTGAGAAATCTGTATGCAGGTCAGGAAGCAACAGTTAGAACTGGACATGGAACAACAGACTGGTTTCAAATAGGAAAAGGAGTATGTCAAGGCTGTATACTGTCACC
>SJYC01028024.1:0-22712 GCA_006408675.1 Madoqua kirkii | reverse complement strand
TATATATATATATGAAGTTTGCTTTAAAAAATAGGGTCTCTCTTTTTTTGTTGCAAAGTAATAGTAGGTTGCTGCTGCTACTAAGTCGCTTCAGTCATGTCTGACTCTGTGCCACCCCACAGATGGCAGCCCACCAGGATCCACCATCCCTGGGATTCTTCAGCCAAGAACACTGGAGTGGGTTGCCATTTTCTTCTCCAATGCATAAAAGTGAAATCCCTCAGTTAGTGTCCGACTCTTCGTGACCCCATGGACTACAGCCTACCAGGTTCCTCCTTCCGGAATGAAAATTAAAGGAGTAATAGAAGGCTTAAAAATTTTTTTAATTAAAAAAAATAAAGAATGATAGTAGAAGTAGTAAAAATATATCTAGGACTTTCTCTGGTGTTGTTGTGGGCAGTGTGGGGTCAGTTCATTTTTGGATAGTTCCTTGATCCAGCTTATATTTCTCAAGATCTATAGGTCCCTTCCTATGTAGTCGGTACTAACTACAGGGTTTTAATCTATTGTACTTGTCCCTTCCAAGGCGGTTCCCTCTGTTTTAGCTTCTTCTGTTTGCTGGTCACTTCAGTGTCTAATTTCTGCCCTGACACAAGGGGGCGGTGGTGGACTCTTTTTTAGGCTCACTTGTTCAGTCATGCTGTGCAGAGGGAGGGACGCTGCAAACAACACTGGCGTGTGCTCGCAATGTCTCGGTCACGCTAGGCCTGCCCCAACTCATGGTGCGTGTGCTTTCCCTGTCAACACTGCTTAGGCTCTAGGTTGCTCTGCTGGGAACTGTCTGAGGCCGGCCCTGGGTTGTATGCACTTCCTGAGTGGTCTAAGCCACTCAGGTTCAAGTACTGGGGTAGTCCTCAGAGGCGCAGACTTGGTTGGGCCTGTGTTTTGTGCCCATCCCAGGTCTGAGCAGCTCAGGTGACCAGGTGTTTGGTGAGCGCGGTCGCTGTGACTTATTGCCTCCCCCGTCCCTGCCGCTCAGTTTTCTGGGTGTACAACCGGCGCACCTTCTCAGGCGGATGTTGGCTGTCCAGAATTCCAAGAAGTCTTGGTTAGCAATGAAGCCTGCTTGAGTTTGGTAGATGATGCCTCTCTGGGGCCACGACTGCCCCTTTCCTGCTCTGGCTGCCTGTCACTCGAGGGGATGGTCTGCAGCCGGCTAGCTCTGCTCAGTCGTTGTTCTGTGAGCGGGCCTGGTGGTGTCTTAGGTTAGGGCTTTTCCCGTGGTAGCTATCCCACAGTCTGGTTTGCTAGCCCAAGTTAGTTCCCTCAGGTTGCACTCGGGGCATTCAGGCCCCGTCCTTACTCTAAGCAGTGCAGCCCGCACCTCCCTGTCCAGCCCCCGCTTGCTGGTGGCGGATGCAGACATCTGCGCTGCTTCTCTGCTGGAGGAGTTACCATTGGGCACGTAATCTGTGGGATTTAATTATTTATTTTTCCTCCTGGTTATGTTGCCCTCTGTGGTTCCAAGGCTCGCCACAGACTCAGCAGTGAGAGTGTTTCCTGGTGTTTGGAAACTTCTCTTTAAAGACTCCTTTCCCAGAACGGGACTCTGTCCCTACCTTTTTTGTCTCTCTTTTTGTCTTTTATATTTTTTCCTACCTCCTTTCGAAGACAATGGGCTGCTTTTCTGGGTGCCTGATGTCCTCTGCTGGCATTCAGAAGTTGTTTTGTGGAATTTACTCAGCGTTCAAATGTTCTTTTGATGAATTTGTGGGGGAGAAAGTGATCTCCCTGTCCTATTCCTCCACCATCTTAGGACCGCCTCCCTGATCCTGTTTCTAAAGCTGCACTGTGGCATAAGCTGGTTCAAACTGCTCCACATCCAGCTGAAACCAGGAAGCCTGGATTCTTAGCCCAGCAGCATAACTAACTAACTGTGAACCTTAACCTTGTCAGCTTACCTCTCTGGAGCTCAATGTCCTTCCCTATAAAATGAAGGGACTGGACTAGAGGAACCCTCACATCCTTCCAGATTTAACAGTGATTATCTGTGAGGATAAGTGATGGGATTTGTTTTCTAAGTGCCTTCTCATAGTAATGACTTTAAGAGGTTGGTCTTCATTGCCAAAAATGGGCTTGGACTCAGGAATTCTGGGTTTAAGCTTGTCAAAGCCATTGATGTGAGGGTTTACTTTAGCATGAAAAGGGTGATTCATGGCACAAGAGGAAGTAGTTAGCTAGTGAGTGGTCTCTTCTCCCAAAATTCAAAGTTCAGAAATGCTCAGGTGAAAATAAGGCAGCCACAATCTCAAACATTCATAAGACACTACTATTGAGCCACCAAATACCTTTTCCATTCTCCCAGTGATTCAGCTGTAATACTACAAAATGTCAGCACAGTAAGCCTCATTCTTGGGACAGACAATTTAGCTTAATGGTCAAAAGAGCTGAATTTTGACATATTAGATTGAAATCCAGTTCTAGCACTTATCACTTATTATTAACTGACCTTAGGGTAGAAATTTACCTCTTTCAGCCCCAGAGAGGCTTTCAGAAACATGAAGACATCAAGAACATCAGATTCTGCTGAGAAGTCAAAGGAGATGCGGCCTAACAAGTTATTCTTCGGACTTGGCCACCTGGGCTTGATCCCTGGGTTGAGAAGATTCCCTGGAGGAGAGCCTGGCAACCCACTCCAGTATTCTTGCCTGGAGAATCCCAGAGACAGAGAAGCCTGGCAGGCTACAGTCCATGGGGTCTTAAAGAGTAGGACACAACTGAGTGACTAAGCACAGCACAGTATAACATGGTCTTCAATGACTTCAGTAAAGGCTACTTCAGAAGAACTGATAGGCCTGGCCGAGAATGTTGACGAGTAAGCGAGAGATGAGGAATGCAAAGTGCAAGCAGAGGCTGCCTACTGAGAAAGGCAGGAGAGACACAAGAGCAGCTGCAGGAGGAAACTGAGTGAGAGGGGAGGCTAAGTGTTTATCTGGTTGGTTTCAAGTTGGGAATGATTCAGGCTTGCTGAATGAGAGGACTTCCCTGCTGGAGCAGTGAATAAGAATCCAGCTGCCATGCTGATGGCCTGACGGCTGAGTTTTTTCACTCCTCTTATTTTGGGTGTTGCTACCCTGTAGCTAATGGGATTTGTGGGCTGGACCAGTGGTGACAGGGTTAGAAAAGGAAATGTAGGAATCTGGCTCTCAGAGACAAGGTTTGCAAACTTGCAACAATTCCAAGATTTCCTAGAATAAAATAATTTCCAACTGATTTTGAAACTGGATTTTTGTTTAGGATCAAGATTAAGACAAGAATAGGTATTCCTCTTTGGATACATCTGTATAACTTAAAAGTGTCATCAAGCTTTTGGTCTCTTGGTAGCATGTAATTATCATAGCAGCAGTGTCCTTCCTGAAATCTATTCATTTAAGATTAACTGTGTAAACAGTACAGAACCATTGGTCTTAACATATCTTAAGTACAAATGGTACTTTTTTTGCACATTGGATTAGTTATTTCCATCAGCAACAAAGTCTGTTTTTAACCAATATTAAAAGATTGCTAGATCAAATGTTTATATTCTTGAGTATATTTCATCACTGGTTACAGTTTTAAGTGGAAGATGACTGCCTTTTCATAGCCATAAAGTGTTCCAATTCCAACATTTCTTCAGGAATATACTGAAATACCAAAAATAGTTTGAATTATGTTCTATAATAATAAAGTATCAGTTCTTTTAGAATGTAAAAAAGAAAAGAAAAAAAGAAGCTGCCTGCCAATGCAGGAGATACAGGTTTGATCCCTGGTCTGGGAAGATTCCCATGTGCCTAGAGATTGTGCTCTGCAACAAGAGAAGCCACCACAATGAGAAGCCCAAGCACTGCGATGAAGAGGAGCCCCTGCTCGCTGCAACTAGAGAAAGCTCGCACACAGCAACGAAGACTCAGCACAGCCAAAACTAAATTAAATTTAAAAATAAATTAAAAAAAAAAAAAAAAACGTGAGAGAGAAGCAGAAGTATCTCAACAAGAGTAGAGAGAAGAGGTAATGTTCCTGACAAGAGGGCAGGAATGAGGTCCAGGAAAAACTGGACTCTATAATACAGCGACAACCCTTTATTATAAAAGGAAGGAACTATAAAAGGAGGAATAGAGCATGTACAAAACCAGGCAGATTTATACATTTGATGTTGGAAGGGTGAGGATTCCCAAACAACAGCTATTTTCTCTACAAAAGGAGAGACAAGGTCTTCAGCTAGGTTTGAGCCACTGAGAACTGAGAAGGGTGCAAACAATCTCTGTGAAGAACAAGACAAAGAAATAATCACAGAAACAGTAAAAGTGCTAGGCAGTTGTGAGGGCCCAGTTGAGGTGATTTTCCTGAAACTGCAGTGGAACAAATCTGCCTGAATGAACTACAATCTTATGACTAGTAATATTTAGGGAAGGATTAGAAGTTTTCTAAAGACTCTAAGCCAGTGCTTAAGGCCTGACTGTTAAGTCCCAACTGTAAGTTGCCCACTGGAACAATTTATCTTTTGAAGAACAACTTCTGACAAGTAACCAGAGTTATTAAGCTAGGATTCCATTTTTAAGCAGAAATATACAGAAATAAGTAGTGAACCAGAAATCTTTATCTTGAGATGCATGAATTATTACTTTAAGTCAGTAAGCACAAATATTCTTTTGTTTGCAAATCAACTGTATAGAACCATAATTTATCAAGTTAAAGCACATGACTATTTAGTGATGATGAGAACTCACTTATGTGATGCTTCCCAGGCTTCTTCTTCTTCTAGAAGATCTCTTATGATGTCTGAACTGGAACTAAAAGGATATGTAAGTTAATAATGCCTGATAATAAAAAGACTGTGCTTCCATTTATATAAAATTCTAAAAAATGCAACCTAATCTAAGGCGACAGAAAGCAAATCAGCAGATCAATGGTTACCTGCAGAGGTGGGCAAGGAGGGACTAAAAATGGCACAAGAAAACTCTGAAAATGATGGACAGGTCATCATCATCTTTCTTGAGTAGATGACATCATAGTACACATGTGACAAACTCATCAAATTGTGTGCTTTAAATGTCTGCAGTCTAAAATGTCTATTGACAGAACAATGTATAAAGAAGATGTGATTCATATATACAATGGAATATTATTCAGCTACAAAAAGAATGAAACCATGCCATGTGTAGCAACATGGATGGACCTAGAGAGTGTCATACTGAGAAAAATAAGCAAGACAAAGAACAAAAACACCGTATGACGTCCCTTATATGTGGAATCTATAAAAAGAAATGATACAAATGAACTTACTTACAAAACAGACTTCAAGAAGGAGCTTATGGTTGCTGGGGGGAAAGGGATAATTATGGAGTTTGGGATGGACTGCTATACTTAAAATGGATAACCAACAACAACCTACTGTACAGCACATGGAACTCTGTTCAACGTTATGAGGGAGCCTGGATGAAAGGGGAGTTTGGGGTACATTAATTTGTATGGTTGAGTCCATTGCCATTTACCTGAAACTATCACAACATTGCTTGTTAATAGGCTATATCCCAAGAAAAAATAAAAAGTTAACAAACAAATAAAATAAATATTTGCAGTTTATTATACATCAATTCAATGAAGCTGTGTTTAAAAAAAACTTAATTAAATAAATCCCTTAAAAAACCTGAATTCAAATGGAATATAATCATGATCCTTTTCAATTTCAATTTATGGTAACCAAAAATCAAAGTATGTTTTAAAAATTGCATTTTAATGATGAAATTCAGAAGAGATATTAAGTTCCTTAGTGGCTGTTAGTCCCTCTGTAACCAAATAAAGTACAATGTAATTAATTTGAACTGTACTTAAGTAATCAAATTAAAATGTAATTAATTTGAACTATACTTATACTGTAATCTGTTATAATGCAACCTAAAGTGCTATGTAATCTTTGGCTGATCTGTGCAGAGGGGCCAAATCAATAGAGTAGAGAGGGCATGTATTATTTCTTTAAAAGAAAAATGCTTTGAGGCTTTAAGCCTACCAAATATATATAAGATGTACACGAATATAATAAAAAGCATTTCTCTAGACATCCAAGACACAGAATGTCATGGGCATTGTATGAGACAAATTAGAAATAGTCATCACAATCCCCAGGATAGAGAAGGTTCAAACAAAGGAATAACTCTCTCTCAGGCAAGACACAACAGGTGAGGAACACAACAGTGCCAGTCTTATTTCTAGTGATATTCTCACAGATAACAAAAGTTTAAAAATTATGAAGATTTAAAGTGCCAATGAATCAGTCTCAACCACTTCTGACAAACTGCTTTGAAGCAGTGTTTGCCTATGATTCCTGAACAAAAAAAAAGGGGGGGGGGGCAACAGTCAATAAACACAGCTCTGTACCAAGTATTTTACTCAAGAGGTTTCCGCAATTCAGAAGACATTCAAGGAGCTACACACAGGGCGCCCCTGACTGTCATTTGTCACCCAGCACTATCCCCCAGCCAATTCCCGCCCACTAAGTGGCAAAATCGCTCCTACTGAGAACTCACGAGCCCGAGGAAATGCAGGAAAGGGGTGGTCATATGGCTATGGGTCCTTGTAGGTATCACATCACTAGAAAAACATTAAAGTCGGCTTCTTGCTGACATCCTCTTTCCAATACACACAATTTTTTTTAAAAACAGGAAGGTTACAAAGCATCCCCACTATTCCAGCTAAGCAAGCAGGATGGCCAAGCCTGTCAAATAACATACTAGTCTGTGATCAGTTTACTTCTGGGCTTTCAAATCACCAGCACAAATAATTGATTTGTTGAAGGAAAATATCTGCAGTGTATTAATGACACAAACCTAACAGGTTTTTGCTACACTACCTCAGTGAGAACAGATGGTGGAAGAGGTATACAAAACACACATCTCAGAAGGGCTCTACAATCTCTTTTTCCTCTGCTACTTTATGACCACCGACCAACATCATGCACGGCTCCTTGAATTCCTCAATTCTCATACCTTTCCTTCTATTCCAGCCTGTCACTAACCTGATAATAACCAAATCACTCAACTGAATGATACAAAATTTGGGAGGTCTTACGTTTACCTAAAATGAAGCTTCATCATATTCTGCTATATCTGCTGCTTCAAGTCAAATCACCACTACTAAGAAACTGAGTTGATGCTGACTAACACAATTAAAATAGCAGACAGAAATGACCATTCCTTTTGAAGAAAATTGTGCATGCATGCTCAGTCATTCACTCCTGTCCAACTCTTTGCAACCCCAGGTACTACAGTCTGCCAGGCTGTTCTGTCCATGGAATTTTTCAGGCAAGAATACTGTAATGGGTTGCCATTTCCTACTCCAGGGCATGTTCCTGACCCAGGTATTGAACCCACATTTCCTAGCATTGGCAGATGGATTCTTTACCACTGTGCCAACTGGGAAGCCCCTTAAGGTAATGTAGTTAGTATATTCTACTCAAAAGCCACATTCCTGAAATTAAACACAAAGTTTCAAAAACAGTATTTTACAAAGAGACTATTGGGTAAAACAGGCAGTGTTACTAAAATGACCACTCCCAGATCTCCTCCTTACAGACAGCAGTAATTAGTATCTTTGAAATATTAGTCATTTTAATATGGCTTGGAGATCAAAAATTCCTTTCACACACTTTCAAGATATCTAAACAACACTCCATAAGAGAAAATAACTACTCACTCTGGTATACCCAGAGTCAGGGCATGCATAAGCCTACAAAGCTGTAGTTCTTAATTCTCAGACAAGAAATTTTTTCAGAGTAAACTTCAGATTCCCTATAATTTGAATTTTAAACAGTCTAATAGATAATGATTTAAGAAGCCAGATGAATGTGGAGTCTGTCCCTTGAAAGTTACACCTCACTGTGGAAGGGTATTCAAATCATGCTCTGATGTCACCATCCAGACAAGGCTAGAGTGGATATGATTATACAAACTGATACACAAGACAAAGATTCACGGCAAAAAACATGAATCCTGAATTCTATGGAATGCCACCCCCTATTTGGGAAGAGCCTAGTAGATCTATCTGAAACACCCACACTTAATTTTTCATAATTTTTCTTTAGACTTCATTGTCAGCTCAAACTTTCAAAAGCGTAAGCTTAGCTATTCTTTGTTTGCTGGCTGGTGGTTGATCTTTGGCCTAGTTGGTCTTCCTATAATTTATTCTTATCATTCTCTGATCAAAAGTAGTGGTATAACATCTTACCAGGTGAAGGAAATAATTTCTTTGTTTATTTTTCTTGCAGCATTTTATTTCATTCTATCAGTGAAGATTTTACACCAAAGCTAAAAAGTAACATACCAAATACCTCTGGCAAAAGTATGACTGCTCATACTACACAGAAGAAAAAAAGTCACAGATTTACATATTAGACAAAGTTAAGGTTTCAGTCCTATTTCTGTCATTTAGCATGGAATCCTGGGCAAGTTACTTAATCTTTCCTCAATATCCCGGTCTCTAAAGTCAGGATCAAAAAAACATATAGTTTCAACTCTTTGTGACCCCTTGAACTACAGCCCACCAGGCTCTTCTGTCCAAGCGATTCTCCAGGCAAGAATATTGGAGTGGATTTCCATTCCCTTCTTCAGGGGATCTTCCCAACCCAGGGACTGAACTCGAGTCTCCTTCATTGCAGGCAGATTCTTTACCAACTGAGCGACCAGGGAAGCCCATATATAGTTCACAGGAATACTATAAAGATTAATCAGTACTATAAAGGTTAATCAAAAACAAATACTATAAAGATTACAATATTATAAAGATTAAAACATAGAATGTTCAGTATACAGCTTGGCACATAGTAAGTGTTCAATAAATATTGCGTCCATTTTCATAAACCAGATGGGGGTCTGAATTACCTAAATAACTGCCTCAGCACCATGCTTCAATTTGCCCTAGGAAACCAGATAACCGTGTGCTGTTTTAATCTTTGATTTCTACTGTTTCTATGGCATCAGGGTGCAAATTCATCAAAATTGATGTTTATCCACCATGGCAGGTACACAAGGTACTGTGGGGTAGATAAAATGCAAACATCTGCTATAAAAGTCCTGTGGATTAAAAATTAATTACAAGTGGAATTTTTCTATTGTCTAATAGCTGCTCTCCCTCAATTCCCGCCTCCCTCTCCAAGTCTCTGCTTATAATTGTGGCATTAATTTGAGCATGGTTGAGTACATTCAACTAAAACAAAAACAAAAACCTCTTTAACGGCCAATCACTGAAGGGCTGATGAACTGCATAAAAGCCCACCAGACAACAGAACTTAAATGCTACCAGCTCCACGAATCCTTTCTCAGACCCTCTTTTCAAATAATCTGTTCTGTAGGGTAAGCAACAGTTTATGTGCTGAATATTTTAGCAGTTGGCTAACAATATTAGAATAGTAAACATTCTAGGTTGAAAAAAAAAGTCAGTGACAAAACCAGAAATTACCATTTTGTTAGCAACTATTACTACTTCTACAAATCATTGTGATGACTAGATTATATAATTAGCTTTAATTCATATTAGAACCATAGGTTTCTCTCCAATTGACAGGTGGACAAAGGTTCAGATAAAGAGAACAGAGGGATGTTTTCATGCTCTCCACTAGATCTAGAAAAAGATAAAATGAAGAAAGCTTCAAATTCAGATACAAGAAAACAAGAATACCAAAAAGAATTTATTTATCATGAAATACATGGAAAATCCTTAATAAGAGAAGAAACCAAACCATAACTAAATTTATGTTCAACTTACAAAGACTTCATAATCTTTAATCGCCTCATTTGCTTTTCAGAATCACCCAAGGAGAATGGCAGGGCACCAACACTATCATTCCATTTTATCAACAAGGAAATTGAACCCCAGGGACAATGATTCAATAATCTACTATGTGCCAGGCATCCTGCTAAAGGGACAAAGCCATGACTGAGCTGATGAACAAAGAAGATGCACAGCTAGGTATAGAGATCTGATGGACACATGTAAATTTCAAGGACTTGATGTCATAGAACTGAGGAGAAGATAACACTGCCCCAGAACAACACCTGAAGGACTATGGATCTCAGGTGCCATTCAGTTTAAGTTCTTTCGAAAATGCAAAAGGTAGGGGAAAATGATTCCAGGTTCCTACGTTTTCCCTAGAAACTTTCAACAATCAAAATTTACCACCTGGAACAAGATGAGCCATTTAACTTTCAGGGGTATTCTGAAGTTCAGAAATGTTCCCAGGGTGGGGGGGGGGTGTCAGTTTCAGGGGGAAGGCTGTAATAAAATACAAAACAGTAATGCATATTAGTGGGAAAAGTATATTATGTAGCAACAAAAATGTGTACTTTGTGGCAACATTAAATTCATTCTACAACACATTATTACAGTTAAAAACCAAACGTGTTAACCTTCCAAAGCAATTTAAAAAAATTTTTTAAATAGCAAAGCTATCACTGAATTATAGTAAGATACTTTTAAGGATCAGTTACTTTGATAATGTTTTCCTTAGATACTGTTTTCTCTTAATTTGAACAGAACCTATTCAACAGCTTTCCTAATAATCCCAACGTCTCCTAAATTACAAAATCCCATTATTATATTTGTCTTACCTTACTGTCTGCTTCATTAACCAGTTTATAATAATGACACTGATAAAGAAGATGTGACAATTTCCAAAACTTTACTGTACTTTTTTTTTTGCTAGAGTAGATTAATAATCTTTGCATGTTTCAAAATCAAAGTGACATAAGAATATGTACACTGAGAGATCTCACATCCTCCTGTCTCCTGCCAATCTGTTCCCCTCTATTTCCAACAAATAATCACTTAATAGTTTTTTTTTTCTTCTGATGTTTCTTTATGCAAAACCAAACAAACATAAGTATATCCAGTTTCTCTCCTTTTAGAAAAGAAACAAAACACTATCTATGCCATTCTGAATTCTGGTCTTTTACTTACAAACATACCTTGGAAATCTCTCCAGGTCAGCATGCAGAGATTTTCCTTTTAGAACTATCACATAGGATCTCATTGTGTGGATGTACTACAGTTAAATTAATCAGCCCCAGAGATGAATACTCAAAGGGGTTCCCAGCCTTTTGTTATAATGAACAATGACTTAATGAATAATCCTGCATGTAGTCATTTGTACGCTGCAAGTATACCCATAGCACAAATTCATGAGAATACTGTGTAAAAGGCCAAACAATAGGACCTTTGGTTGATCTCACCAGATTCCTCTCCTTAGGGACTGTATTATGCAGCATTTCAACCAGTAATAAGTGAGAATGTGTGTTTCCCCATAGCCTTGCTGCAGAGTCTATTATCAGCAAATGTTGTCTGCCTACCTTACAACACAATCCCAGAAAAACAAACAACCCAATCAAAAAGTGGGCAAAAGATATAAACAGACATTTCTTGAAAGAAGACATACAGATGGCTATTAAACACTACAAAATATGCATTATCAGAGAAATGCAAATCAACCTACAATGAGATATCACTTCACACTGGTCAGAATGGCCATCATCAAAGAATCCAAAAACAACAAATGCTGGAAAGGGTGTGGAGAAAAGGGAACCTTCTTGTACTGTTGGTGGAAATGTAAACTGGTAACAGCTACTATGGAAGATAGTATGGAGATTCCTTAAAAAACTAGGACTAAAACTACTATATGACCCAACAATCCCACTACTAGACATACACTCTGAGGAAACCAAAATTGAAATGTTCACTGCAGCACTATTTACAATAGCTAGGACATACACTTTGAGGAAACCAAAACTGAAAAGACACATGTACCCCAATGTTCAATGCAGCACCATTTACAATAGCTAGGACATATATATATACACACACATATATATGGAATCTAGAGAGATGGTACTGATAAACCTATTTGCAGGGCAGCAATGGAGAGGCAGACATGGAGAACAGACTTATGGATATAAGGCGGGAGGAAGGAGAGGGTGGGACGAACAGAGAAAGTAGTATGGAAACATATACACTGTCATATGTAAAATAGATAGCCAATGGGAATTTGCTGTATGACTCACGGTGGAAAGGAGTGGGTGGGAGGAGCCAGAGGGAGGGGACATAAGCATACCTACCCTGATTCATGTCGATGTATGGTAGAAATACAATTTTGTAAACTAATTATCCTTCAATTAAAAATAGATTTAAAATTTTTAAAAAAAAGATGTTTGCCAACCTAACATGTAAGAAATGGATATGATTTGCATTTGGGCAAACTGTTTGTTCAAGACTTTTGCCCATTTTTCTTTTCTGAGTTCGTGGTTCTTTCCTTCTTAGTCTCTAGGTACTCAAAAAGAATATAACAATCTTGTATATTTTTTAAAAGTTTCTACTAAACTTCTATACATGAGAAGAAAGTATATTAGCATGGCGTCTTTCATTGTCAAAAACATTTCTAAGTTAACTTTTGAAAGTTATACATTTGAAGGTTTTCTTAGTTGAAGAATAAGAATTTCAGAGTAAGCATCTACTCTATGGGCAATCCTCACTATCAGGTGATGCTACAAAACTTAGGACCGAAATGTTCTGTTTCCCACTCTCAAACACTCACACCTCAAATTGTCTACCTGCCAACCCACTCACACTCTCAGCTGGTGGAACTGCCTCAACCATATTAAGAAGATAAAAGCAGGGGAGTTCCCTGGTGGCCTAGTGGTTAGGACTCTGGGCTTTCCCTGCCAAAGCTGGGGTTCAACACTTTGCTGTTGAACTGAGATAGAAGCCATGCAGTGCAGCCAAAAATTTTAAAAAGGGAAGAGGGACAGATAAAAGCCATCTGGCAGGCACTTGCTGCACCTGCATCTGAACCTATCCTGTTTTCCTTGCTGTTTCTATGGGTGAGTCAATCCTGCTCCTAACAAAGGCTGACCCTTCTACTTGCTCCCACCTCACGCCCTCTCAGGACTTTACTCAGGGAACTGGCTCCCACTCTTCATCACTGTCCCCTTCTCAGACACACATTCCCATAGACCCCTCTGGGGTCCCTTCACCTCCAGGCCTAATCTCCACCACTATGCACAGCAAAATTCCTGAGAGCTGGCAGTAGTCATCCCTACGATTCCCCTCAAAGTACACTAGTCAGGCTTCCAGGGAACCCTTCACTCGAGACCACTGCCAAGCCCTTCCTGCTGCCCAAGCACACACTCCCTGCTCCAGTTTTGTCTTCTCTGGCTTCTCTCTGCTTCCTTCTGTCAGCTTCCATGGCGTCACCATGTCCTACCTCTCTTTATCCCCCACTAGTCTTTTTCTCTGGGAATCTCTCTTGCTCAGTCTTTTCTAAACGTTTCTACTCTCTACATCAGAGTGAGGATTCAGTCTGCAGTTCCTTTTTCTTTTTCTGCACACCTGTACTGTTGGCTCTCAGCCAGTACCCTGCTTTTACGTGTATCTTGCACCCTGATTTTTCCCCTTACTCCACCTCCTTGTTTATCTCTACTTGGTTATCTCACAGGTCCAAAACAAAACCCTTGCTTATCAACACTCCTTCACCCCAACCTCTGGACAAACTTTCTCCTACCCTTTCTCAAATTTCCCATTTTACTTAGTAAGGACCACTGTCTACCCAGCTGCCAAAGCCAACATGTAGGATTCATTCTCAAGGCTGAGCTTTTCCTGTCTTAAACCACCTACACATTCTGTCTATCCAATCTCCAAAATATAGGCCCAATCCCACCTATTTCTAATTTGACTATGACTGTCCCAATCCACTCTACCATGAACCTTGGAATGGACTAGAAAAAGCCTAACTGGTCCCCCTGCTGCCACTTGTTTCACCTCTGATCCCTCTTCACAGCATCTAGAGTCATTCTTTTAAACCATAAAAACCAGACCACATTTTATCAGATTAATACTGATAAATCAAGTTGATCCCCACAATTTATAGATTGAATTTAACCTCAATCAAAATTCCAGCAAAATCTTTCTTTCTTTTTTAGCATGGACGTGAGTCTCAGTGAACTCCGGGAGTGGGTGATGGACAGGGAGGCCTGGCGTGCTGCGATTCATGGGGTAGCAAAGAGTCGGACACGACTGAGCGACTGAACTGAACTGAACTGAAGTTGATTTTATTGGAAAAGACCCTGATGCTGGGAGGGATTGGGGGCAGGAAGAAAAGGGGATGACAGAGGATGGGATGGCTGGATGGCATCACTGGCTCGATGTACATGAGTCTGGGTGAACTCTGGGAGTTGGTGATGGAGAGGGAGGCCTGGCATGCTAAATTCATGGGGTCATAAAGAGTTGGACTGAACTGAGCGACTGAACTGAAGTTGATTTTAAAGTTTATATAGAGATGCAAAGGGACCTGAAATAGTCAAAACAATTTTTAAACCCATGGCAGCACCTTTGGCCTCCAGCATCAATCATCTTGCTGATGACAGTGTGTGATAACAAATAGCATCTTTTTTTATGTAGCAAGAAAAGGGTTAGGAAATATAGTATTAAAGAGAGAATCATACCTTTTTAGGTCAATCACTTTAAATTCTCATAAAAACTAAAGAAAAGTACTGCATATTTTTTTTTCAAGGAACAAAAATTAGGTTAATTCTAAACATGAGTCTGTTTGGTCCTATGGAAAAAAAAATTCCATTTCAAAATACAATCAAACGTGTGCTTATGTTTAACTTAAGGGGAAAAAAGAAAAAGAAAAATGAAGACATCAACTGTGAGAATCTAATGTAAGGAAAAAATTTTTTTAATTAGCAAAATTTCCACAGCTACAACTAGATACTGAATCAGAATCTGAAGTTAAGGGGCACAGGGACAAAATCATGATGCTTCATTTTGTTCTGACTCAACTATTAGCAGCATAAAGGGCCAACATAAACAAAACCCCAGTACTAGAAGACAAGGAGATCATATAGTAACAGGCTACAATACTCAGTCTTGTAAGGAGAAACCAATTACAAGACACTATCTCAAAGACGAAAATTTCCTCTACACTTGAGAATCATTCATGTGATTATAAGTTTCTTTGCTAGTTAAGAGGTGGAGTGTGAAGCTCATGACAGAAGCAGCAAGTCCTCTGCACGGCCAGGCCAACCTCTACATCATCTACCCGGCTGCCCACCCTGAGGACCCATGTTCAACTGTGCAAACATGGGGTGTCTGGCCAATACCAACCACCAAATCACAGAAACCCAGTATCAAGTCAAAGTTCAGGCCATAAAACTCTAGTCTTACAATCTTTTCAGGGAGAAGGAGAATTTCATACTGTAGGATTTTAGGCAGTGGACACTGAATGCCCTGTGTCTCAAAAATGAGATATCAGAACAAATGATATAGTATATGAGAATTACCCCCCAGTGATATTTACTCCAAACTTTAATGATGATACATTAATTTAATTTCTTATTGTATTATTACCCATACTCCAATAACAAGATGTAAATAGCTCTAACAAAACATGCTTACCAGGGCAAGGTAAGCATAGTAAAAAGCACATATTAATGAAATCTTAAGGCTTCTACAACTGAATTCTGCAGAATTACCTAAAACAAATAACAAGTCTCTGCATTTGAGGCCCATCATATTTTAATGCCTGACTCTCTCTGAGATAAAAGAACAATGTGTACTACTTATGCAGCAAAATCAATAGGAGTAAGCAAAATCAGCAATTCAATATGTACCCATGTCCTAGAATGTGACTGTTTGTGTGGGAGTAAAGAGAAGAGGGGAAGAAGTATAAATTAACATTGCATGTCCTTCTTATGGGGCTACTATATAATCCACCATCTAAATCCAGACACACCTGGGAGAGTGGTACAGAATACTTCTAAGAAGATACCAAGAGAAGTGGAAATCAGCTGCTCTCAGAGAAACCAGAACACACGGCCATTTTGTGTCTAACTCATATTTTAAATAATTCCCTTAAAGTGCTAGTCCACTAACGAAGGAATCAATGGTGTCCAAGATAAAAATTCTGACACAACTCATGCTATAATGGGCAGAAATCTGGACTGAGAATTACTGACTTCACCTCTATTCAGTGAATTTCTTGAGATAAGTCACATCACCTCTCTAGGCCTCCGTTTCCTTACCTGTGATATGAAGCTACTACATTGAGTGATTTCTCAATGTACCTTTGAAATTGAAAATGTTTATATTTTTATCCTAATGTGCCTTTTTCCCAGGTTCCAAAGGTCTCCAAGGAGATCTCATAACATCTGTTCTGATGATTTAAAGGCATAGATGTTATAAAATAAGAAAGCAGGGAAAACGCTCTGACTTTAATTTTCAAGTTGACTATTTACAAATTGTAAACTGATCAATTCACTGAAAAACAAAATTCCAATAATTTGATGTGAACATTACATATCATTTCTAGTCCATCCAATTTCATTCACCAGAACAAGGCTAAAGGACTCTGATTCTGACATTTTGTTTTAAACTAGAGAAAGCTCCTAACTGGCTGCCTGTATTTGGGGGGTCTTGGAGTGCTGATCCAAAGTAATTATTGATTGCATGTCTAACATTTAGAAGGAAATGGTAGTTCCTTCAAGGGCTCATACTTACTCTGCACCAAGCATTCTGAAAAATACACTCTCATCTACCCTTTTTTCTTTTTTTTAAATGAAGTACTAAAGTCTGAACAGGTCAAGATTATACTGGAGTGTTATGAATCAAGTCAAACACACACAGAAGCATATGAGACAAGAATTCCTCTATACTTTAGAAAATATTTGAAAAATTAAAAAGGGAAACACACTTTAAAAAACTTCAACCTTAAGCAAACTGCAGGTATTACTGTGTCATGCCAACTCAAACTCTCAGCATTACAGTCATCATACCAAACCCTGGGTGATAATCAAATACTATGTAAGCTATGACAATGAATGCATCATGTGGTAAGTGTGGAACCTGGAAGGAACTGCCAATTTCTACAAGCAGTTTAGATACACAAGTTATCATCCACTGTGGAATTGCAAAACTCTCTCCTCAGACAGAAAACGGTAGGCACAAAGTAGTTTTACAGAGGATCTTTATATCATGGCAGTTCATGAATTTGGTAAAAACAAGAGTATTTGCCACCTAGGACTGACTCAGAATGCTGAAAACACATGAATGTATTATAAAATAAAAATGTAAAAGGCTGCTACAAAGAAGTCCATCAGATCATCCAATGAAAATGCATGATTAAAAAAAAAAAACACCCAAAAAGTGTCAACAGGAAGTGTGTGAGAGTAGAAAACCTCATTATGTAACAGCAAATATCCTTTGCCCATGAGAAGTGGAGAAAAGATAAAAACTATCTGTACTTTCACATTGTTCTGGGAGGATCACTATCAAATCACTTGTACAAGTATACATTCACTAATAAAAAATGGTAATTGAAGAAGACGAGGTCTATTGTAAATCGTCCACGTTTTCTCTTCTGATGAAATGTAAAGGCTGGGTGTGCTACATCCTCTGAGGTGAGATCACGCTATAAAGTGAAAACATTAGTAGAAGAAAGCAAAGCTGGTAAAACAAGTATAACAACAGGAAGGAAAACAGAAATCTTCTTTCACGCTTCATTTTACTTCCTTAACCTTTCCTGTGCCAGGATTCCAATCAGGACACCACATTACATTTAGCGGCCACGTCTCCTTAGGTGCCTCCAGATGGTGACAATCTCTCGGACTTTCCTTGTTTGTGATGACCTTGACAGTTTTGAGGCGTGCTGGCGGTCAGGTTATTTTGCACAACGACCCGCAACCGGAGTTTGTCTGATTTATTTTCCTTACAATCTGACTGAGGTTATTGAATTTTGGGAGAAAAGACCACGGAGGTAATGCGTCATTCCAGGGCATCCCACTAAGAGAACACACGCCCTCATCATAACACTGGTGTGATGTTGATGTTGATCTCCTGCTGAGGTATGTGTGTTAGGTTTCTGCTTTCTCTTCTCCTCCCCTCCTTTCCCTTTCCTTCCTCTCCCCTCACTTTTCTCCTTGCTTTCTGTCTCTCTCCTTCTAGCACTTCCTAGCTCCCTGCCCCAGCCCTGGTTCAACCATTTCTCCAAGAAGCACTGGTTCCTTCTATTGGAGAAGGTTACTAGAAATCAAGATCAGGGCACGAAGTGTGCCCTGTGAAACTGTGTCACCTTGCTTCTAGGCTCTGGGAGCTCACAGAAAAAGGAAACATATATGTAAACTAGCTCACTTACCCACAGAGATCTGTAAGTATTTCTGTGTGTGTATCCATCTGAATCTATGTTAAACTGAACAGGAATTTTAAGGTCTCCAATTTTAATCTAGTATCACATGGACAGTTTTAGTCTTACCTGTAATCTCCCCTTCAATAGTGAGAAACGTGAATCCCATTTGTATCCATTTTAAGACAAGGGCAAATAATATATATATTTTTTTTCATGCTAAGCTACAGATGGTTAGGATTAGACAAAAGTCTTCTGAAATAAGTCAGGGAGAAACTTCCACAAAGATATATTAGAGAAACATTAAAGGTTCACACAGCCGTCCAAATCAAGCAGTTCAGAGACATATACATGAAAATACTTTCTAATTCCTAAGCATGAAGAAGCAATTCTGTATAAAAAACACTTAAAATAATTACCATTAAGTGTGCCAAATAGAAGGTTGGCTTTTTCTCCCCTTTAGGTCCACAGAGGGTTCAAAGGCACACACGATTGTCACCTACTAATGAGGGTTTTCTAAAGATTTTCCCAAAAAACACAAGTAGGTTTATGCCACCACACCAGGGAGAGGATGTCCACATGTACCTCAAAGCCCATTCACAGCATGCTCTAGTCACTACCAAGGAGAAACAAACCAGCACCGTTAAAAAATATTCGTGATAAAGAACTCCAGGTTCTGGGCTTGTGATTTTTTTGCCTGAGGCCCAGAGATTTTTATTTAGCATGTTGAATTTCAGTTTGATGAAAGATTATTTTGTATTTCAGTTCATTATCTATTAACACAAGATGGAAAAGCAAGCAGTTCTCATCAATAAACAACATTTTGTCCCATCAGTTTGTGGATCAATCCATTCGTCTCAGCGCTTTCTAGATAATCTGTCCTGTCCTCCCCTGGGCATCTGCTTGTCTGCCACTTGTTCAGACATCCCTCCCACACCCCTTCTGGGAAGCAATGGCCAAGTGAGATTGGCAAACAACGGCTCAGAGAGGCAGTGAGCTCTGGGTCTCCCCCACCAACTAATGCAACTCTCAGGCTAGATATACAGGCAGACATCCACAGCATTACCTTACACTAGCAAAGAAATATAGCCAATGGAACACCAGACCATCTCCAACATCAGCTGGAGTCACTGTCTTGGCAGATCCCACAGGTGCTCCATCCCTTTCCGCCTGCCTTCGCCCCTGATGTGCTTGCCTGACTCCCAATTGTCAACTGTCAGTGCCTCTGCCTGCCGTGCTAAAGCTTTGTCACCAGCATGAAAGGCTGGAAGCAGCAGTGAGCAGCCCCCAACCAAACAACTAATATCCTTGGCCCTTGCCTTGGGTGGGACAACTCAGGAGAGTGTTTTAAAGCAGTTCCCAGGTGCTCACAGTGACATGTGGTTTGATAACCCACCCCTTAAATGCTGTCCTCTCTTTGCCGTATCACTTTCCCACTTTCTACAGTTGTTCTTTCGCCCTCCAAATTAACCACTTCCACTCAGATCCCTGTCTGCTTTTCAGTCCAACCATTTCAAGAACTATAAGTTTAAAACTCTTTCAAGAATGTGAAAATCTATCTGGCTTGGCCATAATTATTGTCAGTCAGGAGACCTTGGGTTCTGAGGTCATCTGGACCTAGGTTCAAATCCTGGTACTGCCACCCACCATGTATATAACCCTAAGCCACTTATGTGACTCCTTCAACCTTTCATTTCCACTTCCGTACAATGGGTTTCCCTGTGGACTGAGTGATGTGACGCTGAACTCTCTAAGCACTCACATAACATCTGCAGAAAACCACAGCACCCACAGTAACAAGATTTTACCATCTACTATTTCATCAACATAACTTGACTATTCCAACAGACTCTTGGATAAGATAAAAGTTGTGAATAACTTTTGTTGAGCCCAAAAACTTCCTACAAATCCACCAGCTTTTCAACAGAAAGTATCAAAGGACATATCCCCAAGGACTCTTTGAGTCTCTCTCTTCAAAATCCTCATCTGGCTCTACTCACCAATTCTGAACTGTGAGGTTTAATCAGCCCTAACCAAGACCTGTGGGCTTCCCTGGTGCCTCAGTGGTAAAGAATCCACCAGCCAATATGTGGGTCCAAACTCTGGTCTAGAAGATCTTCTGGAGAAGGAAATGGCAACCTACTGCAGTATTCTTGCCTGGGAAATCCCTTGAATAGAGAAGCCTGGAGGGCTAAGGTGCATGGGGATGCAAAAGATCAGACACAAATTAGTGACTAAACAACAACCAAGACCTGCCCTGAAAGAACTGACTGAAACCAAAATGGTAATCTTAACACACAAATCAGCCCAGTCCCTCTGGCTAAGAGACTCCTTTGCTGCTACAGGTCATGTTTCCGGTTCCTTGCAATACGCAAAATAAGTGCAGCATGGTTCTCACAACAGGCAGATGGTGCCAGTTCTACATTCCTCAGATGAGTGTCACAGGGGCATTTCTCTCTCAGGATTTCCCCATCATTCTCCAATTTTACGTATAACTGAACAAAGGATGAAACTGAACTACTCTTTAAAATTTCCAACAAATGGTAGTCAAGATTTCTTCACATATTTCTAGGGTTTGCTTTGGCTTTCTTGCTCTTAAGAAGTTTGGACAGATAGCTCTCCAGAAAATGTCTGAAAAATGAAGAAAAGTTGTGCCAAAATATATCAAATGCATGGTTTAAAATAAACCTTTTTGCCAAAGTTTTCAGTGTTCTGTGCCTATGTGTGTGTTGGACTTCTACACAAAGATACTACTATTGACTTAGCATCAGAGAAGACGTGATGGTTTTGGCCAGGAACTGTGAAAAGTTAAAACACATTCATTCTCACTTTATCTGACCCAGATTCTTTTATAACCAACACTTGGCATCTGCAAGAAGGTTCATGTAAGTTACTGACTGTTGCTGTTAAGTTGCTAAGTCGTGTCTGACTCTTTGTAACTCCTGCAGCACGCCAGGCCTCCCTGTCCCTCACTATCTCCTGAAGTTTGCCGAAGGTCATGTCCATTGAAATAGTCATACCATCCAACCATCTTATCCTCTGTCGCCCTCTTCTCTGTTACTGTTACCAAGCAGTAAAATTAGCTGGTCTCTGTGATACTCTTTTATACTGAAATCACAATGCCTGCTTCATTAGGCCACACTCTCCTACACACCAAAGCTGAGATAAGCATGTTGGTTGGTCCTGAACAGACTGACTGAAATAAATATGGCTTCAGCAATGGAAAAACCATACTCAGCATCCCATGTAGACTCCTGGCTACAACTATCTTTAGTCAGTAAATCATAACTATAAATCAAATTTCCTTTAGAAAATCTTCTGGTATAAATAAACTTCTTTGACTATGGGCAGTGAGTCTTTTCAAAATTTTTTAACTTTAAAATCTCATAGTTACCAAAAAAAAAAAAAAAAAAAAGACTCAGACCAATCATCCAGATTTCCAATTGCTAACATTTTGCCACATTTGCTTTCTCACTCTCTGTGTGTATGTGTGTCTGTGTGTCTGTGAGTGTGTGTATGTACCCATATACATGTAAGTTATTTTTTTAAGCACTGAGAGTAAGTTTCAGCCATCATGTCCCTTTAACCCTTTAGTGTGCATCTCCTAAGAACAAATATATTCACTTACATGATCTTAATAAAATTATTAAAATCAGGAAATTGAGTACTGATATAACAAATGATACTATCTTGACCTTATTCAAGTTTTTCCAGTTTAAAAAGTCTCTTTTTAACTTACACTGCCTAGAATTCAAGTACACAATTTTTTTTTTAATGACCTAAAGATTCTTCCAAAGAATAGCATGAGCACTATTCATTTCTACATGAAGATAAAGCTTCATCTCTAGGGTCACAATCAAAAGCATCTTTTCTTATAAGTTAGCACTCAATAAAAAATGTAGTTTTCTCTGCTTGCCAAAACTCAGGGAACAAGGGCCCTCTCTCCTTATGAAGAACAATAAGTTAATTTACAGAAATTTGGACAAGTCTCTTGAACTCCGGAAACTGTCTAAGAGGTGTACAAAAATCTAAAATTCTTATCAATTTATTTATCCTCTGTCTTCATACTGGCAAGAAGGAATCAATATAGCATTAATAATTCAAACTCTAAGAGAAGTACTTATTTAAGAGCTGTGAATCAAATTAGCAACAAACAACATCCTAATAATTACATGGACTGGATACATCTATTGGAACTTAAAAGAAGATTATTCTCATCTGTCAGCCCGGCATATTACATAAAGTTTAAATACTGCTCTAACAGAAAGAAAAGTGATAGTTTATTCAACAATATAATAGTAAGATCTATAATCTGTATAACAGCACAGCTGCATGAATTAAAAAACAAATCACAAAATAGTTACACTTACATTGTCTTGTCTCTTAAAAAGAGAAAAAAAGAAGCATAAAAATTATGCTCTCTTTTAAAAAAGCTCCTCTATCTATGCATCTATACCACTATCTTAAGAAGGATGTATATACAAAGGTGTTAATATGAAAAGTCATTTCTGGCTGATAAAATTATAGAATTTTACTTTTTATTTACCTAAATTTTCTATTTTTCATGATAAATATG
>SJYC01028023.1:0-22830 GCA_006408675.1 Madoqua kirkii | reverse complement strand
AAGCCCTGTACTTTAGAACAAAAGCAATAAAACTTTCATAAAAAGAAAAAATGAGAAAATTTTTGCAAAAAATGAAAGAAATAAAGATAGGAACACTTCAATACACAAGGAATAAGTCTGATTCTAGAAGGTTGATTCATGGTCTGAAATGAACAAGTGGTAAAAAAAATACAGATATGTATCAATGATTATTATGCTTGTCAAAAATAACAGTATTAAAGAATTTCACAGTTGGAAAAGATCTGAACAAAGTCACTGAGTACTGTGCCCCATCTTCCTTCTAAATGATATCTGAATATTAAGGAAAACAAAAATTGGACCAGACAAAGACCACTAGTCTCTGAAATGCTTTGATTCTACCAAAGGCATTTGGTTGTAATGGAGGAAGTGGAAATTACTTCCTGCATTGTGGGAAGAATAAGAGAAGGCAGAGATAAGAAGGGCTCAGAAAAAGGAGACATCTGACAACAAACTTAGGGAACAAGTGATAATGTCTTAGAGGAGGTGGATGAATTTGTCTTAAGAAAGACTATTTCTTTAGAAATGTCTTAAATATATCTTTCTCTTACAATTAACAGGAAAGAAGAGGTCAGAAAGAAAACTTAAAATGGAAAGGAAGATCTAGGGACAGGTCAGATGACCTGCCTTGGTGAGCCGGGAGACAAGATATTCATTCAAAGTGAGGCCAAATGGATTGGAAATGAAACAAGGAATAAAAAGAAGACTGTGTCTTGGTGATAAGTGCCCAGTTCAGTCACTCAGTCGTGTCCAACTCTTTGTGACTCCATGAATTACAGCACGCCAGGCTTCCCTGCCCATCACCATCTCCCAGAGTCCACTCAAACTCATGTCCATCGAGTCGGTGATGCCATCCAGCCATCTCATCCTCTGTCATTCCCTTCTCCTCCTGCCCTCAATCCCTCCCAGCATCAGGGTCTTTTCCAATGAGTCAACTCTTTGCATCAGGTGGCCAAAGTACTGGAGTTTCAGCTTCAACATCAGTCCTTCCAATGAACATCGAGGACTGATTTCCTTTAGGACGGACTGGTAGGATCTCCTTGCAGTCCAAGGGACTCTCAAGAGTCTTCTCCAACACCAGTTCAAAAGCATCAATTCTTCGGCACTCAGCTTTCTTCACAGTCAAACTCTCACATCCATACATGACTACTGGAAAAACCACAGCCTTGACTAGACAGACCTTTGTTGGCAAAGTAATGTCTCTGCTTTTGAATATGCTATCTAGGTTGGTCATAACTTTCCTTCCAAGGAGTAAGCGTCTTTTAATTTCATGGCTGCAGTCACCATCTGCAGTGATTTTGGAGCCCCTAAAAATAAAGTGTGACACTGTTTCTCCATCTATTTTACTGGAAAAACCACAGCCTTGACTAGACAGACCTTTGTTGGCAAAGTAATGTCTCTGCTTTTGAATATGCTATCTAGGTTGGTCATAACTTTCCTTCCAAGGAGTAAGCGTCTTTTAATTTCATGGCTGCAGTCACCATCTGCAGTGATTTTGGAGCCCCTAAAAATAAAGTGTGACACTGTTTCTCCATATATTTCCCATGAAGTGATGGGACCAGATGCCATGATCTTCATTTTCTGAATGGTGAACTTTAAGCCAACTTTTTCACTCTCTTCTTTCACTTTCATCAAGAGGCTTTTTAGTTCTTCTTCACTTTCTGCCATAAGGGTAGTGTCATCTGCATATCTGAGGTTATTGAATGCCCAGTTGAGGCCAATTAAATGAATTTTCAAATGAACTAATTAAGCCAGGCTTATAACTTTCTAAACTTCAGAACCGAAGTAGGGAAAAAAAAGATAAACTGTGGAATTTACTCCTATGATACAGCTTAAGAATTAGAATGAAGGAACTGGGGACTATGAAAGCATTTCTGAAATATTCAGTCCTAGAAGCTCAAGTTTTCCAGTATTACTGAAGAAAATTCAGTTGATTTGATCTTTATCAAACTAGAAATAATAACCATATATTTATCAAAGACTCTTATTACATTTATTATCTCATTTCACCTTCCCAAAAGATCTGAGATAGAAGGTATTTATATAGCTTTTTATAGCTATGGAAACAGACTTCAAAGATGGACTCCCAAATCAGCCAGCAGATCCTGGCTCAAAGCTGGTCCTTTCTGACTGCACCACCAGTGCTTCCCTTGCTCACTTTCTCCTTAACAGTCTCCAATGGACGCAGTGGCCCAGTGGCCTGCCCTGGTATCAAACCAAATACCACTTCACTCTCACCGTCCCCTTAGCTTTAGTTTGTAGATTGTATATAAGGAACAGACTCAATCTTTCAAACTTAAAAATCTTAATCTGACAAAATAAAAGGGCAAATGAAAAGAAAGACTTATTCATAACTTGAGATAGGAGTAATAGACACTGACTGCTTTCTCAAGGTCACCCAGGGAACCCTTATATTTGGTCTCTAAACTAAGGTTCCGAAGTTTGCAAGTAAATGTCAGTAATTTTTTTCCTTGCTAGAGCTGCAATTAGAAACAACCCAAATGTCCATCAACTAATAAAAGAAGAAATTAAATGCAAATCCATACAATGGAATATTATGGAAATAAAAAGGAATATAGTACTGAAACATGATACAAAATGGATGAACTTTGCAGCCAATATGCTAAGTAAAAGAAGCCAAGTTACAGAAGACCACATATTATATGTCCCATATATATGATACGTCCAGACAAGGCGAGCCCACAGAGACAGAGTAGATCAGTGACTGCCAGGAGAGTTGGGAGGAAACAGAAAGGGATGGCTTAATGGGGATGAGGTTTCTTTTGGAGGGTGATGAAAATGCTCTAAAACTGTGGTGATGGTGGTGTAGTTCTGGAAACACTACTGTCTGTCTGTCACTGACTGTCACTTAAATGAATGAACTGTATGGTATGTAAATTTTACCTCAATAAAGTTGGTAAAAATTTGCAGTTAGGTAGTTTCACTGGTCATGGTTTATGGGTGAATGTGTAAACATACATACATGCATTAAATTATAGAAGAATATAAGAGCTTACTTAAAAAAAATTTAATGGTTTAATAACCCTCTCACAGTTCAGACAAACATGAATAAATTTGTCTGAGATCAAGACTGCCAACAAACTCATCCTGTTTCCCACACTCTCACTAGTAGATAAAAATCCACCTGGCTGCCATAGGTCTCCCCTTCCACTCTCCTCCATTCGCCCCACTACAAATTTATAAAAATGTCCCATTTCATCCTGGCATTTCAGAACTTTCAGGGATCTCATGACTATGCTTAAAAACTCACTCTTCTTTCCCAAGACTCCATTCCTCTTCCATTTCTACCCTGTATTCTGGTAATTCTGTATTCAAAAACAATACCTACTGACCCAGAACTGTCCATCAGTGCCAGGTCTTGGAAAAACTCAGGCTACCATGTGTTCTGCCCTTACCCAACTCAGGATACAATGTTTATGCTCCCAGGAAAATGAGAAGATTCTCCGTTCCTAATACTTGATTCTAAATAACCTGAAGCTGTTTCCCAAGAGCCCGAAGAAAGTAGAGGATCTTTGGGTATATTCTTATAAAAATTTTCTTCTTAATTTAGTATTTTAGATGAGACAGGATCTACTGTTCTACTAGAGTACTGTTAACGATTTTTAAATGAACAAATAGCAGGAATTATTTCTTACTCAAAAGGCAACAACACCTACCACTGTCAAAAGATGTGAAAGATATTAGAAACAAAAATTTTCTATAGGAAGAGCTCTACCATAGCTTTAGGTGTATAACAAACACTGAGGAAAATGTACAAATCCAATAGAAACTGAAAAGTTTGATCAATTATGGCACAGAAACCCAAGAGAATGCTGTACCCACTTGAACACAAAATGGGAACAATACACAGCTTGATGCTATGTCATCTTTCAAAATCACATCATCATCTTAAATTGTCTTTTAAAAATCACTTGGAAAAATGACTCACCTTCAAATCTCTCATTTTTAAAGGTTTCCCATCCATTTTATTTGCTCAATTAAATTCTTCCCTTTTTATCTTTCTTGTCATCTCTACTTTCTAGTATAGTTGTCTTTATCTCCTTCACCCATTCTCTTGATAAAAATTTTACTGTCAATCATGTCTTCTAACTTTAGGAAAAATATCTCTGTAAAGGCTACATTTACAGCAACATAACTGGACCTAGAGACTGGCATACTGGGTGAAGTAAATCAGACAAAGACAAATACCACATAACAAACTTATATGTATAACCTTAAAAAAGCATAAAAATGAACTTATCTATAAGAGAAAGAGTTACAGATTTAGAAAATAAACATATGGTTACCAGAGGTTAAGGGAGGGGGGATAAATTAGGAAGATAGGGACTGACATATACATATTACAATATACAAAAGAGATAACTAATAAAGACCTACTGTATAGCACACAGAATTTTACTCAATACTCTGTAATGGCCAATGTGGGAAAAGAATCTAAAAAAGAGTGGATATATATATATGTGTGTAACCAATTCACTTTGCTGTATAGCAGAAACTAACACAACATTGTAAATCAACTATGTTTCAATAAAAATTAAAAAAAAATTTTTTTAATTAAAAAAGAAAAGGCTACAGAGCAGAAAATAAAGTCCCCTGTGATTGCAATACACACCCTCCCCATCCTGCCCTGCTCCCTTTGTGAACCTTACAAAGTGGAAGGAGATGCTGGGAGCTCAGGAGAAATAGTGTCAGGCCTCAGCATTTTCTGGTTAATTTTGCCTGTCTCAGCATGCACAGAAAACAGAAACCTAAAATATTCAATTACTGCAAGTTTCTTACCTTTTGAATGAATCTGATTCTGATGAAAAAAGAGCTTCCTCTTGAATATCAGTACAACTGGAAGAATCATCTTGTCTGTCACGCTCTAATTTCCCTGGGGAGTCCAGCTTTGATTGAGGGAAGTGGTTTGTTTTTACTGAGGGTGTATCTGATAGTTTCATTTTATTATCTTCCTGTCCTACAAAAGAAAAAGAAAAGAAAGGAAAAAAAAGAAATATTTAAGAGTACCTTAAAATTTATAACCTCTGTATATTTATTATTTCTACTACATTTAATATTGCTATTTGTACTTGGTAAAATAGAAGTTTATGTAACACTGACTCCAAAACTCTAGTTTTGGAGCTTTGGAGCAAAAGAATAAAGAATAAGCACTACACTTGTGCCATTTGCTTATACTGTCCACCCATGTATTTCCAGATTCATTAATTCAAAAATAAAATTTTCTTTGAAATCAAGAAGGGGGAGAAACTTACAATTTTAATGAGGCTTTTATTTACAGTGAAAGTGAAAGTGAAGTTGCTCAGTCGTGTCCGACTCTTTGCGACCCCATGGACTGTAGCCTACTAGGCGCCTCCATCCGTGGGATTCTCCAGGCAGGAATACTGGAGTGGGTTGCCATTTCCTTCTCCAGGAGATCATCCCAACCCAGGGATGCAAGCCGGGTGTCCCACATTGCAGGCAGACGCTTTACCATCTGAGCCATCAGGGAAGCTCAAGAATTCCTGCATATTTCATAGATCAGAGAATAGTGATAAACATAGAAAAAACTACAAAAAATGATTAAAGATTCAATTAATAAGAGAACCACAATCTTTGTCACTGACTGCTGTATGGTAGTGAAACTTTCTAGTCATTTTCCTAAATCTGTTACACAGAATCTACTATTCACTGGAGAAAAGAAAAACTAATCAGACATAACCAAGGTTATCTGTTTGATCCAACACACATCACATTTCTACTCATCCCTTGTCATATTCTCACTTTCTGAGGTCTCTTATTTCAGATCAAGGCCCAGGACAGCTGAGGGGATACAGACAGTATATGCCAGAATGTGACCTTCAGGTGTGACCAAAGGTCTGCAAATATGAGGGCAGAAAGTCATCTCCGTGCAGGAGTCATTAAGTGTGCAGACCCTCCCTTGCCATGCATGGCAGGGCTGTGCTGGGACCTCAGCTTTGCTGGCTTTAAGGTCAGGGACTGAGTGAGCACCTGACCCCCTTGACACGTGCCATGAGGACAGAATCTCCTCTTGCATGTTTGCTCACAGGGAAGCAGAGCTTTTACACACCACTCATGCACTTGTGGAGACAAGTGACCTTTCACAAAGGACACCAACAAGAACTGTCAAAGTTTTGTTAATAAGGAGAAAAGTTATGGAAAAAGAGTAAGACATATTCTTCAAACAAACCAACCTTCCCAACTTCATATGATCAAGATTTTTCCAAAAATAAGTATAACTTTTGGTTACACTGGAGAACAGTATATACCACACAAGAGTATAATTTCTAAAACTAAGCTCCTGATATTGTCTGGCTTTCACTAAGCCTGCTCATTACCAATACAAGCCATATCCTCTAAAGTTTATCTGGGAAATGGAAATAGCAGCTAACTAAGACAGGATTTCTAGGATCTTCTCTTACAAACAGACACCTACGACCAGGTTAATAGGACACAATGACCCACTGAACCCAGATGACTCTATTACTCAACTTTCTAGGCAAATACAATCAAGTTGGTAATTCAGGGAGAAGGAATTTAACATAAGAGTATCTTTTATTTTTACACCTGATTTATATTCTTCTCTTCTTTCACTTAAAGAAAATTTTAATTAACGTATGTATTTTTGGCTGTGCTGGGTCTTTGTTGCTGTGCGGGCTTTTCTCTAGCTGTAGCGCAACAGGCTTCTCTTTGCAGTGGGTTCTCTTGTTGCAGAGCACGGGCTCTAGAGCATGCAGGTTTCAGCACCTGTGGCTCCTGGGCTCTAGAGCACAGGCTCAATCGTTGTGGCACACAGTCTTCACTGCGCCTCGGCATGTGGGATATTCTTGGACCAGGAATGGAATCCATATCTGCTGCACTGGCAGGCAGATTCTTTACCACTGAGCCACCAGGGAAGCCCCTTCCACTCTTACGTAAGCTTCTATAGGATAAATTTCCTCTTGTGGACAAGTATCATTCAACAAGCATGGGCACTGAAAGTCAGTTATCCTTCTTATCAGTCCATGGATATCAGGAGAGAACTCCAAATAAAGCCGAACGCACGAGGCCCCAACATTAAACTTCTCCAAAGACACGCATCAAAAACAGATGAAGGTTTTACTTAAGAAGACATATACCTCATGCACTTATGCTGGTACTCTGATGAGCCAATTATTGTAAAGAGCAAATGTTACTCTGGCTGTATGACACTGTGCAAAGCCCAACCTTTCAGCCTGTTCCATTCTCTCTGTCTCTCACACTCCCCACCCCTCCCAGACACACGCATTCACACACAGCAATCTACCAGCAGTGCTCATCTCTGAACCCATGTATACATACACAAAGAACACATAACTCCTGAGTTAAGCAGTCAGTCATCTTCAAAAGATAGTCAACCAATAAACAAAAACATTCTCTTTATCTAGATATTAAGTTGGATTTTCTGCTTAAAATTAAACTGCTTTCTGACAACATATTTTAATAACAGCATGAACTAAGTTGCTGACAAAGACCACAAAGAATATACCTAAAAAACCTTGTACTCAGTCAGCAACCTTCCACACAACACCAGGAGAACAGAGGACAAAAATAAATAATGCAATAGCATCAAAAGGATAAACTACTTTGATGTCAACTAACCAAAGCAATTCAGCAATACAATGCAATCCCAGTGGATTATTTTTTTGACAGAAATAGAAAAATCCACCTCAACATTCACATGGAATCTTAAAGGAATCAAATGGCCAAAACAACCTTGAAAAGGATGAATAAAGTTGAAGAACTCATATCCCCTGACTGAAATTTATTGCAAAGTTATGGCAATTAAAACAGCATAGCACTGGTACAAGAACAGATATACAGACCAATTAAACAGAACACACAGTACAGAAATATGCTCTCACATATACAGTCAATTGATTTTCAAAAAGGACGCCAAAAGCATTCAGTGGGGAAAGTACAGTCTTTAGACAAATGGTTTTCAGAAAACTGGATTATCAACATGTAAAAAGGATAAAGCTGGACCCTTACTTATACCATATACAAAAATTAACTCAAACTGGACCACAGACATAAATAAGAGCTAAAACTATGAAACTCTTAGGAGAAAACATAAGGGAAAACTTCATGACACTGATTTTGCAACAACTCCATGAATATAACAACAAAAGCATAGGCAACAAGAAAAAAAACTAATAAATTGAACTTCATCGAAACAAAGCACTTTTGCCTCAAAAGATACTATCATGGAAATAAAAAGAAAACAGAGAAAAAGTTTATACAAGGAATTAACATTCAGACTATTTAAAGAATTCCCAAAACTCAACAACAACAACAACAAAAAGAACAAGCCAATTAAAAAATGAGCAAAGGGCTTAAACAGACACTTCTCCAAAGAAGAAAAACAAATGGCAAATAACCATATAAAAAATCTCAATCTCATTAGTATTAGAAAAATATAAATCAAAACCACAATGAGATACAAATTCATATCTACCAATATGGTTTCAGTAATAAAAATGAAAAATAACAAGTGATGAGCATACAGAGAAACTGGACTCCTCAAGCACTGCTGAAGGGAATGTAAAACGGTGCAGCCACTATAGAAACTAGTTTAAGAACCAGAAATGCCATTGCTAGGTATTTACCCAAGAGAATGGAAAGCAGAGGCTTGAAGAGATACATGAATACCAATGTACACAGCACCATCATTCACAATAGCCACAAGGGGGGAAAAAACCATTACAAATGAATGGATAAACAAAATATGGTCTATAGAGGCAATGGAATATTATTCGGCCATAAGAAGTAATAGATTTCCATATATGTTATAAAATGGGGACCCTGAAGATTAATGAAATAAACTGATACAGAAGGAAAAATAATACATGATTTCACTTTTATGAGGTACCCAGGAGAAGCAGATTCATACATACAAAGTAGACCAAGGATTACTAAGGGCCAGTGGGGAAAGTGAAAGAGTTATTATTTCACAGGTTAGTTTTGAGTGTAATAGTGGTGATGGTGACACAGCATTGTGAATGTACTTACAGCCACTGACTCAGGCTACCCACTCCAGTATTCTGGTCTGGAGAATCCATGGACTGTACAGCCCATGGGCTTGCAAAGAGTTGGACACAACTGAGCGACTTTCACTTCACTTAAAGTCCTGGTAATATAAATATAATATTAATTTCAAATTTTTACATGGGCTAAAATTAAGGAATGTGCAATGTATTAGCTTTAGATATTTTAGCAAAACATTCCATCCAAAGTAAATACCAGTGAACTACAGTAAAAATAATTTATTCTCTTTGTAGGATATTTGAGGATGGGCAGCAATAAATCCTATACCTCAAGCTTAAACAACTAAGAAACTTCTAATTAATCATGAAAGGAAGAGGGATTTTTAGAAATTATCTTCAGGACACCTCCCCACTCATTTATTTCTGGAGTAATAAATCTGGTTTACATCAACAACTGCTACATGTCTAAATATGCTAGTAAGTCCAAAGTAAAGTCTTTTGATATTATTTTTTATTTTAAAAATAGCAAAATTCAATATACTTCTGTTTTTAATTAAAGTCCCTTACCCACACATACAGAGGATAGTTTTTCTGTAGATTCATCTTCTCCTTTTGTTGCTTTTCTTTTGGACATTCCAACAGTCTTTTTGTATCCTTTTTTGGCTTGATCCACCAGAAGATGAAATTCATCCTTATGTTTTTTACCTGAAATTCAGAAGAGGTCAGTAAATCAGGACTACACGTACGTCTACAATCAACAAAGTGAACATTAAGAATAATCAAGAAGAACATAAATGTGCTCAGGAACAGCACTCTTTGAACTCATTTACAATGAATTTAAAAGGCCTGGGTCGGGGGGGATGCTGTGGCAACCTTATTTTATATTAGTATCTTCTCCTTTTCTCAGATACAGACTTGAATTATAACATTCCTAGTTTATATCTGTAGGTTTCTTCCCACATCCCATACTCTTTTAAAAAAGCTTTTTGTTAGAGCATGAAAGAGGCTGCTTTCTTAAATATTTCCAAAAGACACCAGTCTAACTTCTAAGATAACAGTACTAGGAGGAAGAATATTAACTGAGTTTAAAAGTAGAAGTTTCTAGGAAAGATGGATAAAAACAAAGAATACGCACTTTAAGTCCCCCTTTTCCTTCACATTTCTTGCCTGTTTTCTAACAGAATCCTTTTGATAAACTAAGACCCCCCCACCATCATCAATCTATCTTGGTATATTATAATTAATCAATCTTAATTTACTAATACTTCAAACACCTCTGAAGATAATTTAAGCCTGACCTCCAGGTCACCACTATTAATGTACAATACTCAATAAAGAGTAGCCACTCACTGTTAGAACATGGATTTGAGGACATCTATTTTTGATTCTGAACCAAGGTTCAAACAGCTGAGGTTGCACTTAAACACTGCTGCTGCTGCTAAGTCACTTCACTGTGTTAGGCTCTGTGCGGCCCCATAGACAGCAGCCCACCAGGCTCCCCTGTCCCTGGGATTCTCCAGGCAAGAATACTGGAGTGGGTTGCCATTTCCTTCTCCAATGCATGCATGCATGCCAAGTAGCTTCAGTCGTGTCCAACTCTGTGCGACCCCATGGACAGCAGCCCACCTGGCTCCTCTGTCCAGAGGATTCTCCAGGCAAGAATACTGGAGTGGGTTGATATTTCCTTCTCCACTTAAACATTATAGCAATCTTAAACACTTAAGTCATGGTCTAAAATGTTGTTGTAAATTCTATATAATTTTAGAGTCATACTGCAAATAGCTAAAAGTTTTTAAATTGTTTTCATCCAATAACCACCATTTTCTCTATAGTGAAATATCATGAATAACTGGATTTAGGGGGAAATTTGTGTTTCAGTTGAAAAACAATGCATTTTCTAAACCGACCCTTCCAGATTTCCAGTCATCCCCTATGAGCTATGTTACAGCTCTGTAAATTATAAATAATGGCAATGGAAAATAATTCTTGCATACAAGTAGAATCCTGTCTGGTGAAGGTTTGGCTGACTTCCCTCCTCTACTGTGGAAGAAGCTAGTTTTGCCTCTATTTGCATATTCATTTCAGTATTCCATGATCTATACATGTGACTGTTTCTTGGACATTAGGGAGAGACTGTTCCTAATTCCAACATATTTATGTGTATGGTATGTGTATGCAAACTCCCAGTAAAACTAATGTGTTGGGCTGTAAAGTGTCCGGTAGGTTTTAAATAAGAGACTGGCTAAAATTTCAGGAACATATAAGTTGCCCATAAAGATTATTAGGAAAACTGAGCTCTTCAGAAACAGGTGAGATCTTATGATTAGACAAGGGTAACAGCACTATGGGGTCTACATAATCTAATCAGCTCTGATAACAAGCCTCCTCCACTGTTAATTTATGGATTATGGATTTAAGAATTACTCAAGAAACTTTCTAATGTTATCTCCTACAGTTAAGAAGGCTTAACGACTTTGTCTTCTGAAGGAATAAAATCCCAGGTTTAAAAAAGAGATTTTCTTTTTAAATCTAATTACCCCTCCAGCTAGACTAGAAACAAAAGTAAATGGCAACCGCTACTCCAGCTTTGGCCCAAGAAATCCAACAACTCCTGCTCAAAAAGTGAACAATGCCAAGAAACTATGACTGATAAAATCGTTCCTACTCATTTCTCCACCTCATTTTAGGAGTGCTGCCATTTGGCAAGGAGAACTTCAGAGTTTAAATTAAATGCCCTGAATTTACCTCTTAAAACTTTTAAGTGGATCAGATAGTGGCAGGAGCAGATGAATAAGCTCCCATGCAACCAAGTCATATTCTTCAAGATTTTTAGCCCTTGAATCATACCTTTCTGCCTTGCCAAGTGGAAATATAATATTCTCCAGTGCCAAGTCAAGTCCTTCATGCCCTGACCACCTTCACTGCTCTTTTTAGAGCATAGTTTACAACCAGAGTATCTCTGAGTCTGCCCATGAACCCAGGGGTGTACCAAAACCAGGATCCAAGAGTGGCACAGACTCAAGCCTGTACAGTGACACCAATGAGATACATACTCATCTACTTCATATCACAGAAAGAGTCTGAAGTCAGGGTCTCCCAAAATAAAATCTCCTGTCTTTTTTTCACCAACTAGCTATGACATTCATGCAATGAAACATGGATGAAGAACAGATTAACAGTAAAAGCTAACACTCACTTTAGGACTATTCATTCAACTGTGAACTGACTAGCCTCACTTTAAATTTATGATCATAAGTCTCAAACGAGCACTCAGCACTATCATACAACTTTTCTACCTTTCTCCAGTAAACTTTTACAATTCTCAAAAATGACAACTTCACACTTCCGCCAAAACTGCAACACTTGCTTCTCAGTTGGGCTCACATCACTCTGAAAATACAGATAAGTTCTAACAGGAACTCTGACATCTTAGAACTACTACCACTTCATCTGTGCACACATGATCTCTTTTCCCGTGCAGTGAGCATGCAAAGGCTGTCCTTGCTTCATTTAAGGACCAAGCTCTAATTTATGCTCTGGATTCCATTAATGCCTTCTCAAGGATATAATACATGCAATTATCCTTTCCGGTATCACCAACTTCTCCTCTCTTTTGACACTTTCCCACTGCATACAAGTAAGCTTGGGATGGGATTGTGCTTTTGAAAGTGAGTGTTGGTTGTCAATACAACCTAGTAGGTCCAGATCAGCATCTTTTTCTTAATAAAACAAAAAGGATAGGATAAAAAGTGCCAGAGTGCATTGAAACGGAAAGAGGAAATAACCAAGATGTTCTTCAGTAGGTTAACAGATAATCAGTCAAACTGGTATATCCAGAAAGTGGACTGTCAGCCAGTTCTGAAAAGAAATGAGCTATCAAGGCGTGAAAAGACAGAAGAGCCTTACATGAAGAGTACTAAGTGACACAAGGGGCTTCCCCAGCAGCATTAGTGGTAAGGAATCTGCTGGTCAATGCAGGAGATGTAAGAGACGTGGGTTCTATCCCTGGGTCTGAAAGGTTCCCTGAAGGAGGGCACAGCAACCCACTCCAGTGTTCTTGCCTGGAGAACCCCATGGTTAGAGGAGACTGGCAGGCAACAGTCCATGGGGTTACAAGAGTTGGACATGACTGAAAAGACTGAGCAGGCACGCACATAAGTGAAAGAAGACAATCTGAAAAGGCTACATACTATATGATTCCAGCTATATATAGGATATTCACAAAAAGGCAAAACTATGGAGACAGTGAAAAGATCAGTGCCTGGGGCTGAGGGTGGGGAAGGGAGATGAACAGATGGAGCACAGAGGACTTCTGGGGCAGTGAAAACACTCTGTATGATAATGTATTGGTAGATACATGTTACAAATTTGTCAGAACCCATAGGACATACAACACCAAGAGAGAACCTAGAAGTAGACTACAGACTGTGTGTGATTATGAGTGTCAATGTAGGTTCAACAACTGTAACAAATGTACTACTCTAGAGTGGGAATGTTGGTATTTGCAGAGGTTATGCATGTGTGGAGGCAGGGAACACACAGGAATTCTCTAATTTGTCCCCACTTTTAAAAATAAGTAAGATCAGTTCTGGTTTGGATAAGCATAACCAACTGTCTGTGGAAGTCAATTATCTCACTACTTTTATTTTTTCAAAGTCACTAAAGAAATTCTGAGAAAATATGATGGAAAACAATTTTTTCTAATGTTGGAGACAGTCAAGCTCAAGGAGGGTGCATATGAACATCATTTGAAAATATCTAAATACAACCTTTTAAAACACGGAAAGATTAAAAACTATTTTACAAAATTTATTTCAGTAATATGTGTGCATACAGTTAACAGTAATATAAGATAAAGTTTTCACTGTGAGTTGCAGTAAAAACAGATCAGATAACCATTGGGTTAAGTATCTTCCAAATTTAAAGTAAAGGTGAAAGTCACTCAGCCATGTCTGACTCTTCGAGACTCTATGGACTCTACAATCCACGGAATTCTCCTGGCCAGAACACTGGAGTGGGTAGCCTATCCAACAAAAGTCTAGTCAAAGCTATGGTTTTTCCAGTAGTCGTATATGGATGTGAGAGTTGGACTGTGACGAAAGCTGAGGGCTGAAGAATTGATGCTTTCGAACTGTGGTGTTGGAGAAGACTCTTGAGAGTCCCTTGGACCGCAAGGAGATCCAACCAGTCCATTCTGAAGGAGATCAACCCTGGGATTTCTTTGGAAGGAATGATGCTAAAGCTGAAACCCCAGTACTTTGGCCACCTCATGCAAAGAGTTGACTCATTGGAAAAGACTTTGATGCTGGGAGGGATTAGGGGCAGGAGGAGAAGGGGACGACAGAGGATGAGATGGCTGGATGGCATCACGGACTCAATGGCCGTGAGTCCAGCAACTGTTCTGGAACTAACCTTTCCAAGTTTTTCTCTGGTCTTGTGCAGTTTCCTCTCATTCAAGGCTAGAAGGCTAGGTAGCCAAAGACTTGTCCGGATCTTTCTATAGATCTTTAGAGCTCTGTTCTCTCTGTGGGTCCCTCCTTTCTGAGACTCTGTCCTGTCACCCTGGTCTTCACAACTTTGATTTCCATTGTACCTATTCAGTGATACAAGATTATTTTGGGCCCCCCCTACCCGGGGCCATAAAACTGCCTGCCAGTTGCTGGAGCTGAAAGGCTCATCATTTTACTTGTTCTCTTTCTCTCAGGGATAATAGTTCTGTGCTACCTTTTTTCCAATATCTGAAAATCCATTGGTTTATATATTTCATCTGGTTTCCTAGCTTCTAAGGGGGGAAAGTAAGTATAGTCAGTTATTCCATCTGGGCTAGGAATAGAAATCTCCATTTACTTTGATTTTTGTGTATTGGGAAAATTTTTTTTTTTCTTACCAAAATGTGATATGATTTTTTTTTTAATTTTATTTGACTATAATTGCTTAACAATGTGTTAGGTTCTGCTGTACAGAAAAGTGAATCAGCTACTGTTGCTAAGTTGCTAAGTTGTGTCTGACTCTTTGTGACCCCATAAACTGCAGCATGCCAGGCTTCTCTATCCATCATTGTCCCCCTGAGTTAGCTCAAACTCAAGTCCATTCAGTCAGTGATGCCATCCAACCATCTCACTCTCTGTTGTTCCCTTCTCCTCCTGCCCTCAATCTTTCCCAGCATCAGGGTCTTTTTCAGTGAGTCAGCTCCTTGTACCAGGTGGACAAAATATTGGAGCTTCAGCTTCAGCATCAGTTCTTACAATGAATATTCAGGGTTGATTTCCTTTAGGATTCCTTGGTTTGATCTCCTTGCAATCCAGGGGACTCTCAAGAGTCTTCTCCAACACCATAGTTCAAAAGTGTCAATTCTTTGGCACCTAGCTTTCTTCATGGTCCAGCTCACACATTTGTACAAGACTACTGGAAAAACCATAGTCTTTACTATGAGGACCTTTGTGTACAAAGTGATGGTTTTGCTTTTTAATATGCTGTCAACGTTTGTTATCATGAGAAATGCTGAGCTGGATGAAGCACAAGCTGGAATCAAGCTTGCTGGGAGAAGTATCAATAACCTCAGATATGTAGATGACAGCACCCTTATGGCAGAAAGTGAAGAAGAACTTAAGAGCCTCTTCATGAAGGTGAAAGAGGAGAGTGAAAAAGTTGGCTTAAAGCTCAACATTCAGAAAACTAAGATCATGGCATCCAGTCCCATCACTTCATGGCAAACATGTGTAAACAGTGGCTGACTTTATTTTGGGGGGACTCTGAAATCACTGCAGATGGTGACTGCAGCCATGAAACTAAAAGATGCTTGCTCCTTAGAAGAAAGTCATGACCAACCTAGACAGCATATTAAAAAGCAAAGCCATTCCTTTGCTGACAAAGGTGTATCTAGTCAAAGCTATGGTTTTTCCATGAGTCATGTAGGGATGTGAGAGTTGGACTATAAAGAAAGCTGAGCGCAGAAGAATTGATGCTCTTGACTTATGGTGTTGGAGAACACTCGAGAGTCCCTTGGATTGCAAGGAGATGCAACCAATCCATCCTAAAGGAAATCGGTCCTGAATATTCATTGGAAGGACTGATGCTGAAGCTGAAACTCCAATACTTTGGCCACCAGATGTGAAGAGCTGACTCATTTGAAAAGGCCCTGATGCTGGGAAAGATTGAAGGCAGGAGTAGAAGGGGACAACAGAGAATGAGAGGGTTGGATGGCATCACTGACTCAACAGACATGAGTTTGAGTAAACTCCGGGAGTTGGCAATGGACAGGGAAGCCTGACATGCTGCAGACCATGGGGTCGCAAAGTCATACACAACTAAGCAATTGAAATGAACTGAACTGATGTTTGTTATAGCTTTTTTCCAAGAAGCAAGTATCTTTTAATTTTATGGCTGTAGTCAACTGTCTGCATTGATTCTGGAGCCCAAGAAAATGAAATCTGACACTGTTTCCACATTTTCCCCATCTATTTGCCATGAAGTCATAGAACCAGATGCCATGATCTTAGTTTTCTGAATATCGAGTTTTAAGCCAGCTTTTTCACTCTCAAGCTCTTTCCCTGTCATCAAGAGGCTCTTCAGTTCTTCTTCACTTTCTGCCGTTAGAGTAGTATCATCTGCATATCTGAGGTTGTTGATATTTCTCCTGGCAATCTTGATTCTAGCTTGTGCTTCATCCAGCCTGGCATTTCACATGTACTCTGCATATAAGTTAAATAAACAAGGTGACAGTATACAGCCTGGATGTACTCCTTTCCCAGTTTTGAATCAGTCCATTGTTCCATGTTTAGTTCTAACTGTTGCTTCTTGACCTGTATATAGGTTTCTCAGGAGGCAGGTAAGGTGGTCTGGTATTCCCGTCTCTTTAAGAACTTTCCAATTTGTTGTAATCCACACAGTCAATCCACACATTGTCAATGTGTCAATCCATACACTGAACCACTTGAAAATATACATATACTCTCTCTTTTTCAGACTTTCTTCCCATTTAGGTCACCACAGGTCATTAAGGAGACTTCCCTGTGGTATACAGCAGGTTCTCAATAGTTGCCTATTTAAGACATAGTGTCAATAGCACATATATGTCAATCCCAATCTCCCAATTTTCCCCACCCCCATCTCTCTTGGTATCCACATATTTGGTCTTTACAGCCATGTTTTCTATTTCTGCTTTGCAAATAAGATCACCTATTATCATTTTTCTAGATTCAACACAGATAATATGAGATTAAAATACATTACTTATGATTGAATAAGTAGTGAATTTACTATTGTTTACTATTGTTTATAAGTGAGTTAAAATATTTTTGAAATTTCCTGGTTTTAATTTTTCTTAGACCCATGTGTTATTTGGAATTATATTATTTAGTGTCTAAATTATCTGGTGACTTTACAGAGGGCTTTGTTACTGATTTCTAATTTGATTTCATCTTGTGGTAGAGAACAGACTCTTTGTACTGAACGAATTCACAAGGTGAACCTTCTGCACATCCCCAGGGCTCGCTCACTCTGTGCTACTTTCTCCTCTCCACACTCTATCTTGCAAATTTTAGCTCCGTCAGCTTCCCTGGTCTTTCTTTCTCCTTAACTCAAGAGCCCACCAGGCCTCTGCCTAGGAACCCCTGCTCTCAGCCTAGAAACTGTTACAGTGCTCGTCTCATTTTTCATATCTCAGAGATTCCTGTCCTTTGTTATCGTTGTTTCTAACATCTTGAAAACTATTTCATGTATTTTGCCCATTTACCAGTGGTTGTTTTGGGAGGAGGGTAGAGAGGGGTATTTACCAATGATTCTGTCCTGGCCAGAAGTAGAACCCCCTAAACTCTAATCTGTAATATGATACACACTGACAACTATAACCCACATAAACAAAAGTTCTTTGATGCACTAGACAAATTTTAAGAGTGCACAAAGGCTTAGAGAACTGCGAGAACTGTTGCTCTAAACTTTGCGGTGTCCCAGGGCTTAGTTTTAGGCTTTGTTCCCCACAGCACTCTCCTCCCAGGTAATTTCAGTATACAATTTTAAATCACTCATCTTTTTAGTTAGGTAGATCCATCCATTCATACCTAATTCTCTTTTCCACTTGAATATCCACTAGAAACCAAAATTTAACATAGCAAAATAGGAATTCTGATCCCTTTCCCTATCCACAATCCTTGCTCTGGTCTCCATCTCAGTAAATGGCATCATCATTTCTCCAGTTGCTTGAACCAAAAATGTAAGGGTCATTCCTGATTCCTCTTTTAGTCATAGGGGTATATTAAATTCATCAGCAAGTACTACTGGCTCTACTTCAAAAGTTTACCTTGAATTTTCAACTTTAGTTCTATGACCACTCTAGAAATGCCACAGCTCTGGCCTAATTTACTAACACAGCCTCACTTCCTACAGGTCTCTCACCTACTTAAAGGAATCTTCCTTGACCAGCAGCTTCATCACTTTCTACCCCTACCTGAAGTCACTTCATAGCACATAACACGAATCTGACACATCTTACTCACTTGTTTACTGTCTGACTATTCCCAATATAATGTAAGCTCCACTTGAGTTGAGACACCATCTGCTTTTTGAATGTTATATTCCTAGTATCTAGAATATTGTCTGGAATACAGTAACTGGTAACCAATAAATATTACTTGAGTGAAGAGCCGTCACATTGGTTTTCCTACTATTTCTTGAGGTGAAGTCGCTCAGTCGTGTCTGACTCTTTGCAACCCCATGGACTGTAGCCTACCAAGTTCCTCCGTCCATGGGATTCTCCAGGCAAAAATACTGGAGTGGGTTGCCATTTCCTTCTCCAGGGGATCTTCCCGACCCAGGAATCGAACCCAGGTCTCCCGCATTGGAGGCAGACGCTTTAACCTCTGAGCCTACAATTTATTCTCTATTCAGCAGACATCATCTTTTTCAAATGCATATAAAGTCATATTACTTGTCTTTCTGAACTCTCCAATGACTTCCCACTGCAGTAAGAATAAAACCCAAAATATACTCCTAAAAGGTCTAATGGGTCTGGCCCAACCTCCCTATACACCACTCTTCCCCTCCCCTTCACTCCCTACACTCTATTCACACTCACCTACACTGTCTCTGCTTCAAATCCTCTGCCTTTGATGTCCTCTCTGCCTGGAATACTATTCCTCCAGCTCTGTGAAGCATTACTTTTATTTTAAGGTAACAATTCACCTTTTAATTGTTACCTCATTTCAAAGGTCAACTCCTTAAGACAAGTCTTTTCCTGATGACATTATCTAACGTCTCCATAATTTCTATCAAATTATTCCATTTTATTTTTTTATAGCTTGCTAATGCAGGAGAGGTAGGTTGGATCCCTGGGTTGGGAAGATCTCCTAGAGTAGGAAAAAGCAATCCACTCCAGTATTCTTGCCTGGAAACTCCATGGACAGACGAGCTCAGTGGGCAACAGTCCAAGGGGTTGCAGAGTCAGACATAACTAAGCATGCACACATATACACATCAAATGTCAACTCTTTAAAGAAAGTCTTTTCCTGATGATATTATCTAATGGCCTCATCAGTTTAATTCAGTCGCTCAGCCGTGTCCGACTCTTTGCGACCCCATGAATTGCAGCACACCAGGCCTCCCTGTCCATCACCAACTCCCAGAGTTCACCCAAACTCATGTCCTCATAATTCCTATCAAATTAGTTTTATTTTCTTTATAGCATCTGCCATCTAAAATTGTGGTATTCGCTGATTTATTGTTTTTAATCTGTCTGCTACTAAAATATGACAAGACGTCTTATCTCTGTGACAAGAGGTCTTGTTGCTGCTCTATACTCAGTACATAAAACAGCAGCTGACACATGGCAGATGCTCAATAAACATTTAGTGAATTAATGAACAACCTAATAAAAAAATAAAGGAAGAAATAAAGCTAACATGTCTTACCTACTTAACAAGATTAAGCTGGTACTCTCAGGGAAAGTTTCAGGAGATAATCCCATGTTCATTAGAAGTTAGTTTTTCTTTTCTTGGCAAAGTATAAAACTATCTATTACCAAGGTAAAGACCATGAAGATTCCCAAAATATGTCTGTCATGGCAGTTAGGCAATTAGAGTAATTCTCTGTCAGGCTAAGATTCTACCTCTGAGCAATTCAGTCTTAACTAAGAAGCAATTCAGTCTTAACTAAGAAGACTTATCAAAAGCATTTGCAATCTGAAATCTATAGGTAACTCAATAAACTCATTTTATTCAATCCCATATCAAATATACTTTCCACAGATCTGCAACTAAGGCTCAAAATGATTTCACTATTTCTCTCCTCTTCTAAAAGAGGAAGTCATGAATACAAATCTATCCCAAAGAGTGCTAAAGAAAATAAGATACACCATCACAAAACCACCAAAGTTACTCATTCATAAAATTAAGCTTTTTAAAAGCACTATAACCTGAAACTAAAGCTTAGTCCCTCAAAAAGAAGTTCCCAACACACAAATTATTTACTCAGATACAAAGCACAGTACAGGCAAAGGGCTTCAAGTTGAGCATCTGGTGAGTGTGGGTTTAATTTCCAGTCCAACTTTTTACTAAGTTATGTGGGCAATTTATCTAAGCCAAACAATAAATCAAGAGTAAAAGTAATATTCCAATTATGTACAGATGCAATAACCACTTTCACGGAGAGTCTCCTGGAAAATGTATACCATCAAAACAAGAAAGAAGAGGTGGATTCTTCCTAAGTCAGCTGCCATAGGAGGGAGGGTAGGAAATCCAGACGACTGGTGACAGGGAGCTCCAGGGCAGCCATGAAGGAGGCCCAGAGAGAGCAGCCACAGTGGACTGGAAAAGAGCTGGGGCTGCTTCAGGCAAGAGGCTCCTGAGAGAAAAGTGAGTTGATGAACTATCTATGAGGTTCACTGTAAAGTGACTCACATTTCTGATGGAAAGTTCAGAGATAAATTAATACCATATGAATAGAAAACTAAGCACATGAAATGATTATAGGACAAACAGAACATTTTCCTGAAAGGAATTACAAGTGTAAGGATGGAAAAAATAATTTTCCCTTTAATGCTCTGAGTTCTTAGCTGGGGCATTATAACAAAAGACATATTTATATAAGAAAAACAAAACAGATGCTTATTAACATGTATACCTCATGTGTTTACGGAAGACACTCAGAGAAAAACTCTTAAGCCACTTAGAGATGATTTACAACACAGGCTTAAATATCATCTTCAGCTCTATTAACGACAAAAAAAAAGAAAGGTGTGGGGAAGGACCAGTTATGGGGAGATGGCCAGGAAAAACACAGTAACCAAAAGTAAAATCTGTCATGCTGATTTAAGTCCAAGCCTTCTCCATCAACAGGAAACTAACTTACTTCTAGGGACAGAGAGGGGAGGATGGACAGACACCTTTGTGCTGTGTTGTGCTTAGTCACTTCAGTTGTGTCTGACTCTGTGCAACCCCATGGAGTGTTAAGTCCCCGCAGGGTCCTCCATCCATGGGGATTCTGCAGGCAAGAATACTGGAGTGGGTTGCCATGTTCTCCTCTAGGCGATCTTCCCAACCCTGGGATCAAACTCAGGTCTCCTGCACTGCAGGTAGATTTTTCACCATCTGAGACAAATGGAGGAAAGGCAGAGACCTTTTCTTTCCACTGCTCTCCAATGTCTTCTCCTCAAAGAAATATGCCACAGTGACACATTCTTGGGAAGTGGCATATTTTGCTACCCTTCATAACCACAGTATGTATGCCACCTGGTTCAAACTGTATACCAACCTTAAAAAAAAAAATTAGGACAATATTCAGAGATTGAGAGGAAAGCAAAGAATCACGATTTAAAATGGAGCTAAATTTTCATTTTTCAAATTAGGACTTCATTCAGTTGTTAACATGGAAAACTGAAAAATTCTCCAAGAAACAATAGAAAGAACAATCATTTATAAAAATGAAGGTAACTATAAAAAAAAAAGCCCAAAGGTTTGACAGTTATTTGTTCAAGGAAATGGAAATGGAGACAGGTTGGTGGTGGAGGAGGCAGATTTTTTAATATAAACCTAATAGAAATGTGATCTAAAAAAAGTTTATTAAAACATTAACAAAGATGTTTAAAAAAAAAAAGTGCTATCAATGGCATATTTAGATTCTGACACTAAATGAAACTGTGACTAAAACTATAATGATAATAAGCACTTGAGCTTTAGTAAGTGCCCCTAAAGGTTTGTTTGTGTTTTTTTTTATTCAAGTATAAACTGTGGAAAATTCTGAAAGAGATGGGAATAGCAGATCACCTGACCTGCCTATTGAGAAACCCATATGCAGGTCAGGAAGCAACAGTTAGAACTGGACATGGAACAACAGACTGGTTCCAAACAGGAAAAGGGGTACATCAAGGCTGTACATTGTTACCCTGCTCATTTAACTTATATGCGGAGTACATCATGAGAAATGCTGGGCTGGAAGAAGCACAAGCTGGAATCAAGACTGCTGGGAGAAATATCAATAACTTCAAATATGCAGATGACACCACCCTTATGGCAGAAAGTGAAGAGGAACTAAAAAGCCTCTTGATGAAAGTGAAAGAGGAAAGTGAAAAAGTTGGTTTAAAGCTCAACATTCAGAAAACGAAGATCATGGCATCTGGTCCCATCACTTCATGGGAAATAGATGGGGAAACAGTCGAAACAGTGTCAGATTTTATTTTTTTAGGCTCCAAAATCGCTGCAGATGCTGACTGCAGCCATGAAACTAAAAGACGCTTACTCCTTGGAAGAAAAGTTACGACCAACCTAGATAGCATATTCAAAAGCAGAGACATTACTTT